>JAJOZX010001625.1:640000-867838 GCA_023014485.1 Bathynomus jamesi
AATTATTATATATCATTTTTAGACTTTGTTAATTAAAAAAAAAACCTTCCAAATCCCTACACATTTGACCACAGGTCTATACATCATCCACTACGTAATTCGATTTGTACCTACAACAGTCAATAAAAATGCATGCACACTATATATACTATATATACAAACCTCATACTCAAATCATTGAATATCACAATAAACTATTTCATTACGTAAGTGCCAACTATGCGATTTAGTCTTAATCATTTTTTGCATTCATGCATTCATGCATTTTTGCATTCATGCATTTATACAGTTAATTTAACAATCCTATCAGCTAAATCTGTCTCTCGAAATTATCAGCTACACCCTTTATACCTAGTACACAAAAATACACTGGACCACAGGTCTATACATCATCCATTACGTAATTCTATTTTTTACCTACAATAGTCAATAAAAATTAGCTTATAGATTGTGCGATTTACGTTTTTCCATTTTTATCTACTCTATTCATTATGTACGTAATTTTTCCCACAGAAAAATAAAATTTTGTAAAAAAATTTAACAATATCATTGTTTGTCTAACTTAATTGTTTGTCTAAGTTAACGTACTAATCCTTTTATTCTGTTTGTATAAAAGTAGTTTTAATCTTTGATTTTTTTTTATATTTTGTAAGCAAGTGTCATTTTAAAAATTTGATTACTCTGCATTGGACTCGACCACGCGAAATCGTTCTGTATAAAATTTGTATTGTATTAATGGTACCCTATTAAATTATTGTATAAAAATCATTTTTTAAAAGGGGAGAGTAATGTAAAAAGTGAACAATGAACAATTCCTACACCATCATTATATGAATTCATTGTCCATTTTTACATAAGAACCAAAGTCGCTTAACGCGAGTTTGGATAATAATTTTACTTGTAGCTTCCTATTTTTGTTCATGTCACAACCCTACGATCTACCCTTTCTATGGTTTAGTCGTATCCATTATCCATTTTCCATTTGTTATAAAAGTTATTATAATTAATTATGAATTGTCTTGCATCTCATCCCCGCCCCCATACGTCCATATTTTAGCTTGACCATTATCGTATGTAATTTTTATTAAATAATCATCTTTACTCGTGTCAGTCATGAAATGCAAAAAAACTTTCGCAGTTCGTTCGGGAACGCGAAAAAACGTTCTCGTATTATTTTTTTCATTTTTATATTTTTATTTGACCTCCCGAGATGAACTAAAAAATGCTGAGATTAAGTTATCAAAAATTCCGCTCATCACAGCATAATTTGAATCCTTCTAAGATAAAAAAAGGTCTCCTTTCGCTCTGATTCGAATTTATAACATTATAGCATATTATTTCGTAAAATAAATTATCTCGTAAGTGCCATGTACTTTGTATTATATTTCTAACATCTTAATTGTCTATTAATATGAAACACTGTAAAAACAAGACAAAGTTATAGTAACTGTTTAAATTGTAATTAACTGTAATACTTTAAATTAAGAATTTGCTAAAATTGTAATTAAATGTAATGATTTAATTTATAATGTAAGAATGTACTTTAATGGAATTGTAATTAAAACAATAATAAGTGAATATGAATTAATTGGTAGTTGTAATCCATAATTGTAATCGTAATTGTAATGAACCAAAATTAATACGTACTCAGTCATGTACTCAAAATTGTGCTTATGGCTATTACGAAATGATATTGCCGTCAAAAATGTAGAATCGGCGATACTGTTATTTTTATATTTTTTATTCTTTTTAGTTGAAATCATGTGTTTAAAAAGGGGGGAATTTAACCTTCAATTGTCTCCCCCAAACATTAGACTATATTATGCATGTACTTGTAAAATTAGGACCATCTTCAGATTAGCGCTTCGATTAGAGACTTCATTATACCACTTCATTTATTGCACTTCTGCATAGGACTTCATATTTGAACTTCATCGTCATTGGACTTCATCAGAGATCTTCATTCGAGACTCTTCTTTGGACTGCAGCCTCGCTGCAGGGGAGGGGGCAGAGGCCCCTTGTCCCTTAACTAGAACGCCTCGTCTATACGAGACACCCCAGACCCAGCCAGGATAAGAAGAAGAAGATTATTAAGAAGAGGATTCTAACATTGTGGAGACCCTTTACCAGGATCTTAAGAAGATTATTTTAACCAGAAGATTTTAACCAGAAGATTTTAACCAGAAGATGTTTAACAAGATGTTTAACAAGAAGATGTTTAATAAGAAGATGTTTAACAAGAAGATGTTTAAGAAGAGGCCACTCTTTGGCCAAGATAGAAATTACCCTGCCTCAGGATAAAACCAGTCGACCGGCGTGTCACGACTTCTAGTTCGTAACATCCACCCTTGACCGGTGTGTCACGACTCCAAGTTCTTCACGCCTAGTTTTCATCCAGGAACAAGTAGCCAACAAGACGTCTTCAGGACACGTCTCTAAGGATTTCGCCGTAGGAATCTTGTTAAGTAAGAGTTGTTTTTTTTAAGAAATTTATAAACACTTGAAAAAAATCATTACTATTAACAGTTAATATTTAGTATGGAGTCAGAATTAACACAAAACACAGTGAACATTTCAGACACCAGTGATACATATTTTTTTAGTGAAATAGAAATTGTAACACAGAGTTAATTGTAACAAAGTTAATTGTAACAAAGTTAATTGTAACAAAGTTAATTGTAACAGAGTTAATTTCAGAGAGAGAATTTCAGTTATTTTCACTGTTATATTCAATATAGAATAATTATATTTTATGTACCTTCCCGTACATTAGAGTGAAATGTTGTTTACCTTTTTTTTTATTTTTTGTTTGCAAATTTTTTTTCAATTACTGAATTGAATTAACTTGCAAATTAAGAGAGAGAGAGTTTACAGAGTTTAGAGAGAGTTTAGAGATTTATAGAAATACTTGAAGCAGGTTCAAGTTAGACAGTTCCATTTTCAGTTTCAAGATACTACTTGATAAGAGTTCAAGTCAGTTTCATTTTCAGTTTCAAGATACTACTTGATAAGAGTTCAAGTCAGTTTCATTTTCAGTTTCAAGATACTACTTGATAAGAGTTCAAGTCAGTTTCATTTTCAGTTTCAAGATACTACTTGATAAGAGTTCAAGTCAGTTTTATTTTCAGTTTCAAGATACTACTTGATAAGAGTTCAAGTCAGTTTCATTTTCAGTTTCAAGATACTACTTGATAAGAGTTCAAGTCAGTTCCATTTTCAGTTTCAAGATACTACTTGATAAGAGTTCAAGTCAGTTTCATTTTCAGTTTCAAGATACTACTTGATAGAGTTCAGGTCAGAGAGTTTTATTTGAAGTCAGACAGTTTTAGCTCAAGTCAGAGAGATTTATTTCAAGTCAGAGAGATTTATTTCAAGTCATTTTTATTCCGAATGCCAAGTCATTTTTATTCCGAGTCCCAAGTTAGTTTTCAATGCAGTCAATTGAATTCAACTTTTCCTTTGTAATTTAAGAAAATGTAATTTAAGAATTTAATTCAACCTTTTTTTGTGTTTGTGAGAAGAAAATTGACCTATCTGTCTTTTCTTTTCATGCCATTGTTACGTATATAGATATATAGTTATGTAATTCATTAATTTCCACAAAACCGTTTTACAATTGTTTGTAACGATTTTGGTAATTATTGTAATGTATATGAGGAACATGCCGTCCCTCCGTTTTGTTTCAACCTTTTTTTTTCTAGGTCGTGTGACAAGCAATCTTAAAAAAAAAAAAAAAAAAAAAAAGAGCAAAGTGCTCACGAAAAGATGTAATTGTCAATTTCAAACTTATATCCCCCGCTTAGTCACTCAATTCCCCCGAATGTAGTACTCCAAATTTTATTTTATTATTTTTATTTTTTTATTTTAACACCCCCAACCCCAGTTGAACTGTGTCAACCAGAAAAAATGGTTCAACCATGGTTAATTCCTCTTTGGTACGATGGCTCAATTTATGTTAAGTTGTGTTTTTTATATTTTGAACTCTTTGATGACCATTATACATTTCTTTGAACTTAAAAGTTTAAGTTTTATTGTGTTTTACAATTAGATATTAGTAACTATAGTCACTTAAATGATCCACTTTTGGGTTAATTTTCCGACAACTAAACGATACCTGTAATTTAGAATTTTATAATAATAATAATAATAACAATAACAATAATTGACTTAAACTTAAAAAAATTTATAACCTATCTTAAATTATTATACATCATTTTTAGACTTTGTTGATTCAAAAAAAAACCTTCCAAATCCCTACACATTTGACCACAGGTCTATACATCATCCACTACGTAATTCGATTTGTACCTACAACAGTCAATAAAAATGCATGCACACTATATATACTATATATACAAACCTCATACTCAAATCATTGAATATCACAATAAAACTATTTCATTACGTAAGTGCCAACTATGCGATTTAGTCTTAATCATTTTTTGCATTCATGCATTCATGCATTTTTGCATTCATGCATTTATACAGTTAATTTAACAATCCTATCAGCTAAATCTGTCTCTCGAAATTATCAGCTACACCCTTTATACCTAGTACACAAAAATACACACTAGACCACAGGTCTATACATCATCCATTACGTAATTCTATTTTTTACCTACAATAGTCAATAAAAATTAGCTTATAGATTGTGCGATTTACGTTTTTCCATTTTTATCTACTCTATTCATTATGTACATAATTTTTCCCACAGAAAAATAAAATTTTGTAAAAAAATTTAACAATATCATTGTTTGTCTAACTTAATTGTTTGTCTAAATTAACGTACTAATCCTTTTATTCTGTTTGTATAAAAGTAGTTTTAATCTGATTTTTTTTAATATTTTGTAAGCAAGTGTCATTTTAAAAATTTGATTACTCTGCATTGTACTCGACCACGCGAAATCGTTCTGTATAAAATTTGTATTGTATTAATGGTACCCTATTAAATTATTGTATAAATATCATTTTTTAAAAGGGGAGAGTAATGTAAAAAGTGAACAATGAACAATTCCTACACCATCATTATATGAATTCATTGTCCATTTTTACATAAGAACCAAAGTCGCTTAACGCGAGTTTGGATAATAATTTTACTTGTAGCTTCCTATTTTTGTTCATGTCACAACCCTACGATCTACCCTTTCTATGGTTTAGTCGTATCCATTATCCATTTTCCATTTGTTATAAAAGTTATTATAATTAATTATGAATTGTCTTGCATCTCATGTCCGCCCCCATACGTCCATATTTTAGCTTGACCATTATCGTAGGTAATTTTTATTAAATAATCATCTTTACTCATGTCTGTCATGAAATGCAAAAAAACTTTCGCAGTTCGGTCGGGAACGCGAAAAAACGTTCTCGTATTATTTTTTTCATTTTTATATTTTTATTTGACCTCCCGAGATGAACTAAAAAATGCTGAGATTAAGTTATCAAAAATTCCGCTCATCACAGCATAATTTGAACGCTTCTAAGATAAAAAAAAGGTCTCCTTTCGCTCTGATTCGAATTTATAACATTATAGCATATTATTTCGTAAAATAAATTATCTCGTAAGTGCCATGTACTTTGTATTATATTTCTAACATCTTAATTGTCTATTGATATGAAACACTGTAAAAACAAAACAAAGTTATAGTAACTGTTTAAATTGTAATTAACTGTAATACTTTAAATTAACAATTTGCTAAAATTGTAATTAAATGTAATGATTTAATTTATAATGTAAGAATGTACTTTAATGGAATTGTAATTAAAACAATAATAAGTGAATATGAATTAATTGGTAGTTGTAATCCATAATTGTAATCGTAATTGTAATGAACCAAAATTAATACGTACTCAGTCATGTACTGAAAATTGTGCTTATGGCTTTTACGAAATGATATTGCCGTCAAAAATGTAGAATCGGCGATACTGTTATTTTTATATTTTTTATTCTTTTTAGTTGAAATCATGTGTTTAAAAAGGGGGAAATTTAACCTTCAATTGTCTCCCCCAAACATTAGACTATATTATGCATGTACTTGTAAAATTAGGACCATCTTCAGATTAGCGCTTCGATTAGAGACTTCATTATACCACTCATTTATTGCACTTCTGCATTAGACTTCTGATTAGCACTTCATCGTTGCACTTCATCATTGTACTTCAGATTAGCACCTCATTAGGAGGGGGCAGAGGCCCCTTGCCTCCTTAATATATTTTTAGATTCCGGCCTCAGCCATGGTCGAAAGAGGTCGAACCTCTACCCTTGTAAATTCAGAGTACCAACTGTAATTTTTAAGAAGTAAACCAAAGAGAAAGTTTTTATTTTCCCCCTCGAGTTGGGCTATCTTCTATTATTGGAAGAAAAGAATTAACAGAGTGTCGACCCCATAAAGCGAGAGAAAAGAATTATAGAAAAGTATAAAGAAGAAGCATCCGTTGCAGCCTCCTAACCAGAACCCCCCCGTCGAATCCGAACCGACTCAGGGCCATAAAGGGGGGTTAACATATATATAATTATATATGTATGTTTATGTATATATATATGTATATATATATATATGTATGTTTATGTATATATATGTATATATATATATGTATGTTTATGTATATATATATATATATGTATATATATATATATGTTTATGTATATATATATGTATGTTTATGTATATATATATATGTATATATATATATATGTACGTTTATGTATTTATATATATATATATGTATATGTATATATGTATGTTTATGTGTATATATATATGTATATGTATATATGTATGTTTATGTATATATATATATATATATATGTATATGTATATATGTATGTTTGTATATATTATATATATGTATATGTATATATGTATGTTTATGTGTATGTATATATATATATATGTATATGTATATATGTATGTTTATGTATATATATATATATGTATATGTATATATTTATGTTTATGTATATATATATATATATATATGTATATATGTATATTTATGTATATATGTATGTTTATGTATATATGTATGTTTATGTATATATATATGTATGTATAAATGTATGTTTTATATATATATATATATGTATGTTTATGTATATATATATGTATATATATATATATATATATATATATATATATATATATATATATATATATATATATGTATGTTTATGTATATATATATGTATATATATATGTATGTTTATGTGTATATATATATATGTATATATATATGTATGTTTATGTACATATATATGTATATATATATATATATGTATGTTTATGTACATATATATATGTATGTTTAGGTGTATATATATATGTATATATATATATATGTATGTTTATGTATATATATGTGTGTATATATATGTATGTTTATGTATATATATATATGTGTGTGTATATATATATGTATGTTTATGTATATATATATATGTATGTTTATGTATATATATATATGTGTTATATATATATGTATGTTTATGTATATATATATGTATGTTTATGTATATATATATGATATATATATATATATGTATGTTTATGTATATATGTTTGTATATACAGGGTGTTTGAAAACTTTCTGTACAAATTGTAATGGGGGATAGGCAACACCAAGACAAACCCTTTTCGTCTATAAGTGTATGTCCGCTGACGTCACCATTCGGCGCGAGAGGGCGCCGCTGCAATTGGCTAAAAGGTGAAGTGGGCTAGACTCGCGCTTGCCGCGGGCATTCTTAAATCGGACGTAGTACGCGTAACATGGAGCGCTTCACGACTGCTGAGATGGCTGACATGCATATGGTGTATGGGGCTGCCAATGGAAGCGGAAGAGCTGCTGTGAGGTTGTACCGACAGCGCTTCCCAAACAGACGTGTGCCAAACCACCAAACGTTTGCACATTTGCATCGGCGACAGCGATTCTTGCTACGAGGTCTTCTTCTGAGTAAATGGGAGTCTCGTACACGAGGTTCTTCATGTGTCCCCACAGGAAGAAATCGAGGCATGTTAAATCGGGCGATCTCGGTGGCCAGGCTACGGGCCCTCCCCGGTCTATCCATCGGTCCCCAAAAGTGGCGTTTAGATAATCCCGTACATCGTTGCTGGAGTGTGCTTGGGTCCCGTCGTGTTGAAACCACATTCATCTACGAAACGAATAGCCACGGGAACATCTTCCAGCAGTTCCGGCAACGTTTCTTCAAGAAATATCCGATAAACCCGCCCGTCGAGTCGGGCAGGCAGCAGGTACGGCCCAATCAACTTGCCATGGACGATACCCGCCCAAACATTGACGGCGAACCGTTCTTGATGAGCATGCACCCGTGTAGCATGTGGATTTGCGTGCGCCCACACGTGAGAATTGTGCGTGTTAAACACACCCACACGTGTGAAACAGGCCTCATCTGAGAACAGCACATAAGCCGGAAAATTAGGCTGCACCGCTGTCTGCTGCAGAAACCAGCGTGCGAATTCCACACGAAGAGGGTAATCCAGAGGTTGTAATGCCTGGACTCTCTGACGATGAAACGGATGTAACTGCTGCTCGTGCAACACTCTCCAGACCAGGTCGTGGTTCACACCGAGGATACGTGCAACACCTCGCGTGCTTGTGCTTGGATTGTCCTCAAATCGCCGTAGGATTTCTTCTTCCATGTCAGGAGTGCGCACGTTTCTCCCCCGACCAGTGTCATGCATGTTTGCATGGAATGTTCCAGTTTCTCGCAGTCGCCGATGCAAATGCGCAAACGTTTGGTGGTTTGGCACACGTCTGTTTGGGAAGCGCTGTCGGTACAACCTCACAGCAGCTCTTCCGTTTCCATTGGCAGCCCCATACACCATATGCATGTCAGCCATCTCAGCAGTCGTGAAGCGCTCCATGTTACGCGTACTACGTCCGATTTAAGAATGCCCGCGGCAAGCGCGAGTCTAGCCCACTTCACCTTTTAGCCAATTGCAGCGGCGCCCTCTCGCGCCGAATGGTGACGTCAGCGGACATACACTTATAGACGAAAAGGGTTTGTCTTGGTGTTGCCTATCCCCGATTACAATTTGTACAGAAAGTTTTCAAACACCCTGTATATATATGTATGTTTATGTATATATGTTTGTATATATATATATGTATGTTTATGTATATATGTTTGTATATATATATATGTATGTTTATGTATATATGTTTGTGTATATATATATATATATATGTATGTTTATGTATATATGTATGTATATACATATTTGTATGTTTATGTATCGTGATCAGTCTTCCTTGTGAACAGACGTGTTTTATCGAGTGTCGAGTGTTATCAATTGAATAAGTGGTTTTCGTTGGTGTTTAAAAAAAAAAGTGTTCCGTGCATTCTTAACTAAATTACTTCGTGCTAGTAATCATTCATTAACGAATATATTTTATTTATTGACGTTATTCAGTACTATATTATTTGATCAAACCAAGGCTACTGAACGTTGCTTGCCTTGTTTGGTTTTCAAATCAGTCAGAAAACGTGCAGTCATAAGGTTGAAATTCCCTTGGTTTTCCTTTGTTGTTTTTCAAATCTATCAGAATCGTGGTTTCTTAAGGTTTATTTTTCCTTCACACACTACCTGACCTCAAAAAGGGTCACCTACAGTGGGAAAAAAAGGATTGAGTCATTAAACAGCTACCAGATAAGTTTCATTTAATACTTTTTCTTTAACAATTCTTTCGTCGGTAGCTTAATTATTTATTCATTTAGCATAAAATTGTGTTACAAGAACCTGTTTCTGCGTTTTAAGAGCAATTTTGCGGGTTTTCGCAGGTGACGGCACAATAAGCACGCGGTAGACCTACGTTGTAATTTATTAATTTCCAAACGCTCGTTTTTTTTTTTTGTTGTTGTTCAACTAATTAAAAGCATGGCACCCCCGTCAAGTACTTGCAGTCGCTGTGAAGGGAAATTTGTTGCTTACGCGTTTACAATGGCTAATAATAATGATCAGTTAGTTTGCAGGTGGTGCTCAAGCACGGAAGTGCTGAGGAGCGACTTAGAACGTGAGAAGGAGGCCAGGGTGAGACTTGAAGAAAGCGTGATGCTCCTGACGGCAAAATTAGAATCCCTTGAGAAACCAGTTACGACCCTTCCTGCCTCAGTTTCTACTAATAATATAAATAGCCCTCTCTCTTCCCCTAGTTCCCAACCCTTCGTTCGAGTGCGAACTGGAGCCCCATTGAGAAAAGCAAAGACCTGTCTACCAGTAATAACAAGCAATAAGTTTTCTGTTTTAGGTTTCGAAGATGCTGATGAACCGGAAATACGACCCGTTGGCGATTCCATTGTTCGAGGGCAGCTCGAGGAATTCTGTGGGAGAAACCCTCGTCGTAGGCGCCGTTACTGCTACCCTGGTGCAAGGGTGGAGGATACAACTAATAGTGTTGACCATTTTACAGACGGTACCACCGAGGACACAACGTATGTTATTCATGTCGGTACTAATAACGTTTTAAATTCTAGATCGGAAGAACTGCTGGCTAGGTACAGGGACTTATTAGAGCGATTAAAGGAGAAAACTAATAAGATTGTTTTAACAGGTATACTTCCTCGAATTATCCAACGAAGCGATTTCTACAGCAAGGCGACCTATATAACAATAACCTAAAGTCTCTTTGCTAACAGGAAGGAGTGCATTTTGCAAATTTTTGGCACAGTTTCTACGGCAGGAGGGACTTGTTCCTCGAAGATGGACTTCATCTTAATGAAGTTGGAGCTGCGCGTTTAGGAAGACTATTTCATAATACTGTCTCTTCTTTTCAGGCTGCCGTAACTCGAACGGTCCCAGCGTAAATTCCACAAATTTCCCCCGCGCTCGCGAAGGTGTCGCAATTACAAACAATTTGAAGGTTCTATCCTTAAATGCTCGTAGCCTACGAAATAAAATAAACGAATTTTTTCCTTAATTGCTTGTAAAGACTATGATTTAATTGCGATAAATGAATCGTGGCTTAGCACTGAAACACGTGACTTTGTAGGGGAATATCAAATTAAAGGTTATAGACTTTTTGTTAAAAACAGAATAGGTAGGCGAGGAGGCGGTGTTATGTTGTATATCAAAGATAATATTGCGAACGTTATAGAAGTAAAGCACTCAATTCCAGAACCGATAGATTCGACTATAGCAGAACTTAAATTGAACGATTTCAAACTTCTTGTTGCGGTTATATATAGGCCCCCAAATCAAACAGCTGATACGGACGAAGCGTTATATCGTGAACTAAAGAGAATAATTGGTAGTGAGCAGGCTTTAGTTATGGGTGACTTTAATTGCGCCAAAGTGAATTACGATACAATGCAGGGAGACGCGGAAGGTAATCGTTTAGTTAATTTTCTGGAGGATAGCTTTCTTATTCAAAAGGTTGGGGAACCTACGAGGTTGGACAGTATTTTAGATTTAGTAATAACTACGGATGATAGGCTAATTACTGATCTTCAAGTAATAGAACCGTTGAGCAATAGCGATCACAATATGGTAGAGTTTGTCCTCTCAGTAAGTCACTCGAAACCAACTAACTCGACTAAAATTCCTAACTTCCAGCACGCAGACTTTAGTAAATTTCGAAATAAATTTTCACACGTCAATTGGGAAAACGTAATGGGGAACTCCAACGCAAAACTAATGTGGGAATCGTTCGTAACGGTATTTAGGACTATAAATGAGGAATGTGTACCGTACAAAATTAAGCGTGCGAAAGTAAACAACAAACCCTTGTGGTTTACTTCTAGAGTACGAGACATTATAAAGAGTAGAGATAGGGCTTATAGGCAACATAAGTGCGATAAAGACAATTTGTTGTTACGAAACAACTACATATCTCTGAGGCGTGAAGCGAAAAGTGTAATAAAAAAGTCCAAGCGCGAATTTGAAATCTCCATAGCTCGTGGCGGTAAAGAAAACCCCAAGCGATTCTTTCAATACGTCAATAATAGAAATCCAGTAAAAAGTGTCTTAGGTCCATTGAAAAATGTAAATGGAGATCTAGTCTCTGAAAACAAGGAAATGGCTACCTTGCTAAACGAATTTTTTACGTCAGTTTTTACTATAGAAGATGTAACGAATATCCCTACGGTCATAGACATAATACCTTTTGATAATGGTAATATTTTGGATAATATTGTCGTTAGTGAAGCGGAAGTAATGCGCTATATTGATAAAATGAAAACGCGTAAATCACCAGGGCCGGATTCCATATATCCCATACAACTAAAAGAATTAAAAGATAGCATTGTTGTGCCGCTAACAAAGATTTTTAATGCGTCTATTTCTCAGGGGTGCGTACCAGATAATTTCAAGTTAGCAAGCGTAACACCTATCTTTAAGAAAGGCGATAAAGGTGCGGCGGGAAATTATAGGACAATCAGTTTAACGTCTGTTGTAGGTAAGCTACTGGAATCAATAATTAGGGATCGTATAGTCGAACACTTAGAAGTGAATAATCTGGTTAGAAATACGCAGCACGGTTTTAGGCGAAACAAATCTTGCTTAACTAATCTTTTAGAATTTTTCCAAAGCGTGGTTGACGTTTACGATAGATATCGGGCGGTTGATGTAGTGTATTTAGATTTTCAAAAAGCGTTTGACACCGTGCCGCACAAAAGACTCATTGAAAAAACTAAGGCTCATGGAATCATGGGTGTAGTAATAAATTGGCTAGAAGAGTGGTTGCGAGGCAGGAAACAGAGGGTGGTCGTTGATGGAGCGGAGTCGTGTTGGGCTAATGTAGCGAGTGGCGTTCCTCAGGGTTCTGTATTGGGCCCCTTGCTTTTTCTTATATATATTAACGATTTAGATGTCGGCCTAGTCAGTACGGTTTCAAAGTTTGCGAATGACACGAAGCTGGGTGGTAGGGCGATTAATGACGAAGATAGAGGTAAAATTCAGGAAGATCTGAATAAAATCGTTGATTGGTCAGTCACATGGCAAATGAGATTTAACGTCGATAAGTGCAAAATTTTGCATATAGGTTCGCGTAACGGTAATTTTGCGTATAGTATGTCAGGGAAAGATTTAACAAGCGTAGAGCAGGAAAAAGATTTAGGAGTTATAGTCACTGGTGATTTAAAAGTAGCGAAACAAAGTACAGCAGCGGTCAATAAGGCGAACAAAGTGTTAGGTTTTATAGCTCGAAATTTTGAGTACAAATCGCGCGATATTATAGTTCCTCTTTATAAATCATTAGTTAGACCCCATTTGGAGTACGCGTTCCAATTTTGGAATCCGCATATGCGCAAAGATATAGACAAAATCGAAAGAGTTCAAAGACGAGCAACTAAGATGATTCCGTCTCTTAGGTCAAAGTCGTACGAGGATAGGCTTAAGGAGTTAAAATTGACTACTCTCGAGACTAGGAGGTTAAAGGGTGATCTAATCCAGGTTTTCAAAATTATGAATGGGTTTGATAATGTAGATAGAGATAGCTTTTTCGAAATATCTCAATATAATAGGAGTAGAAATAACGGGTGTAAGTTGACAAGTAGAAGGTTCGAGACAGCAGTTGCGAAAAACTTTTTTACGCATACTGTAGAATAGTAAATAGCTGGAATAGTTTGCCGGTAGAAGTAATTAGTAGCACGTCTATAAACATCTTTAAAAATCGACTGGACGCGCATGTTGATAGAAAGAGTATAGTTTAAGGGAGTAAAATTAAGGTTTTGTGGGGATAGATCCCACAGCTCAACACAAGTGTTGTGGGATATAGGGAGGCAGCATCTTGGGTTAGGGGATACTCTCTGTCCTTACACACCCCATTTAAAGAGATTCCTCTGCCGAGCGGTGCCCCCCATAGTACTGTGAGGTATTGAAAAACTCATGATCTTCACTTGCCCCACAAACACCTTTAAATGGGAGACCCATAATGGGTGCACTCACATTTCTACATTACTGCACAGTCTTTACAGCCACACCTACACTTTTCCTCGTAAGTGTATATATTGTAATGTATATAGTTGTAAATTTTGACTTGGTCCGCAATCGATATGGACCGTGACTTGATGGATACCGTAATGAAATTGACTGGATTCTTTGGATCTGATATATTTGCATGTCCGTTATAAATAGATATAGAGTGTAACATTTGTGGATAGTAGTCTATTATGACTTGATCCTCTGGATCCAGAGATTCTATCTTTAGTTTTAAATCGATAATTAATTAGTTTTAAATTGATAATTATTTAGTTTCGTAAAAATTGGTCGTTGCCAATTTACCGGCGGCTTTTACATAAATTTCTTATGTTCTTGTGGTTCGGAACCCACGTAAAATTGTAGGTCCCCTCCGCCACCACGGAGGACATGCACAATACACGATTGCGAACACAGTTAGGTAGACCAGCCATGAGTGGATCCTAGGGTCTTTGTTGGTCTGAAACATTATAACATTATATGTTTGTGTGTGTATATATATATATGTATGTTTATGTATATATATATATATGTTTATGTATATATATATATGTGTGTGTGTGTATGTATGTATTTATATGTGTGTGTGTGTGTGTTCAGAGAATGCCGTTCAGCTCAGAAAAAGAAAATCTAAATACATTCAAAGGATGTAACTATATACGTGACGGTTACATGTGTTTCGTTTGAAAGTCCGAATAAAAGTGATATTACAATAAAAATCCTGTAGTGAATCTTTTTTAAGTAGTGCCACTTCTTGAGTGAATATTCAGTGAACACCGTCGTGTGTCTATTTAAGTGGTGAAATATCGGCGTTTGTTGAAATAAAGCAAACAAGATCAAAGCAACTTAATTTATACAATCTATTCCGAGTGTTTTCTCTCGGAGGAAATCTAACTGCCCATCGAAAGGCAATATCCCTGTTATCCCTCGCGGTACACTCCAGGGCACCAATCACTGAGAACCTACAGCGTGCCACACCCCATCTCCCCCCCACGGAATAACGGAAAAACTCTCCCTCCCTCATTTCTAAAGTCGAGTCAAATACCTCGCTTAATAAATTACCACTTTGTTAATATTTCGAGCACAATCATTTACATACCATCAGAAACATGGCATTGGTAAATCAATTCATACAACCCTGTGGAAACTGTAAAAAAGAAACAGATGAATCAGTCAATTCGCTGCGAGCCTTGCTGGACCTTAGTCGAATTTCAATGCCTGAAATGGAGCGACGAATAAATCCCTCTTATAACGGGCGCTAAACAAGTGAACGGAATCAAGTTCTTCTGCAAAAGCTGCATTATCGAAATAAAGTCGTTTACGGTTTTTAAAGCAGAAGACTATGAGGAAAAGGCAAAAGAGAAGCTTATGAATAGTGAACAGAGAAAAGAAATAGAAAGAACGAAGACAGTATGAGAGGAAACTGCGAAAAACGAACAGGAAGAAAACAGCAAAAGCAGAAATAATAGAAATTAAAGAAGAACCAACAGAGGAAATAGAGGCACAAAACCAAATCCAAAGTTTTCAAACAAAGGGCATTAGTAGCAATAGGAAAAAACAAGTAGACAATAAAGAAACCATACTAAAACCACCAAAAACAAAGGCCCCAAGTAAAAATGGCGAAGAAAATATATGTAAATACTATGTGAAAGGAATATGCAGATATAAAGGAGGAGAATGTTTTTACGAACACCCTCCTGTGTACAACTACTATGATAATGGTCACTGCAAATTTGGTGGAAAATGCAAATTCTACCATCTGGGCATTTGCAAGACCTACGCGACATATGGAACCTGCCAGTACGGGAGAAAATGCTGCTACCATCATCTCCCGACAAGTTCAAAGGACAAATTTCAAATGACAACAGAATGAATGTAAGAAAAAAAATATGTACCCAAATAGCAAACAAAACACCAAATAGCACAATTTTTTTTCAACATCTCGGACACAATACAGCTGCTAAGTCTTATACAGCACATGCTGTTGACACAGCTGGGAACCCTCGAGCCGGACCGCTACATGGGAAGAAGCAACCAAAACAGGTAGGCGGGAACGGATCCATCTCGGAGGAGCACAAGGCTACAAAATACGTGATATCAAAGGACAACGAACTTAAAATGCACAAGGGGCAATGCAAAATAAAGTACATAAACATTGTCCTGGCAAATATTCAAGGAATGAAACCGAAAATTTCACTGAACAAATTTTCGTACCTGAAAGGTTTTATGGACGAAACAAGGGCGGACATCGCATGCCTCACAGAAACACATCTTAGAGACTGCCAAGGAAACTGCGATAACTGCGAACACTGTATCAACAAGAAAGAATTGCATATCGATGGATTCAACTTACTAAGAGCGGATAGAACAACGAGACTTAAAGGTGGCTGTGCTATTTATATACATGAGAGGCATATGACAGAGACGGTAATAGGTAAATCCAACAGTTTCGTGGAAACCCTTGCAGTGAAAATAGAGAAACTAAACGTGGTACTAATAGTCATCTATAGACCTCCTAACTCTCCAAATGAAAAATTTTCGGGTGCCATTGATGATATCAGAACCCTAATAAAGTCCGTAAACTCTCCATCCCCTAACATAATACTCTGCGGCGATTTTAATTTCCCATTTATAAAATACAAAAAGGTGGGTAGAAATATATTTATAGAGCATGATAAGGGGGGAACAAGAGGGGACCAGGAGCAAGCAAAAATGGTGATGGCTCTCACAAACGAGTTTATGCTGACACAGGAGATAACAGGAAATGCAGGAAAAATAACTGCGTAGATCTGGTATTCACAATTAACACGAACTTCATTGCCGATATAAAAATAACTCCAAATATTATCTCAGACCACAATATAATCGAGTTATCAATAAATATGGCGATAACTTTAAAAGACAATACACATATGGAAGGAAGAAGCCAATTTGGGGCTTTTAACTTAACTTTAAACTCCAAGACCATAAATTGGGAAGAAATCAGATTACACATGGCCCAAATAGAGTGCAGAACAGTTTTCGAGAATAAAACAACTGAGGAAATGCTAACAACCTTGGAAGGAAAGACGTTGAGAATTTTGGAAAAATATGCTCGGAAAACACAGCCAAAAGGAAAGAGGAACTGGCTAGAGAGGCAAAAGAAAGAGAATAGCGACGAAGTTAGCTAATTGCGGAGACAACACTGCCAGGAAAGTAATACAATAAAAACTGGAGAGAATCGATTGGGAAATACAAACTCTGATAAAGGGCCATACAGAGGAAGAGGAAAAGGCGGTAGAAGCAGTAAAGGAAAATCCAAAATACTTCTACAGCTATGCGAAAAGGAAAAAAACCGCACACTACTATCGGGCCCTTAAGGAAAGGAAATAATGAACTAACAGACGATCCAAAAGAAATATCTGAAACATTGAGAGCCCAGTATGAATCGGTCTTCAGTACCCCAAAGAGCGACAAAGCGATACATGACATAAATGCATTCTTCAAAGAGAAATTGCAAGGAGAATGTATAACAGACTTTTATTTTACCACAGAAGATGTAGCGAGAGCTATAGGACAAATGAAATCACATTCAGCTGCAGGTCCGGACAAATGGTACGCACTATTAATTAAAAACTGTAAAAATGAAATCGCTACAACCTTATACTGGATATAGAGAAGATCCCTAGACACTGGGGAAATACCAAGCATCTTGAAAAGTCAAACATCGTCCCTATATATAAAGGCGGGGATAGATCTCAAGCTTGACGTCCCACCTCACGAAAATATTTCAAAGAATAGTCAGAGAGAAAATCTATGACTTCTTGGAGGCATTGGAAAGATTCAACGAAAATCAACACGGTTTCCAATCAGGAAGATCATGCCTATCACAACTTACAAAGCATTATAACAATGTCCTAGATGCACTTCAAGGCAATGAAAACTATGATGTCGTATCCACGGATTTTGCTAAAGCTTTCGACAAATGCGATCATGCTATAACACATAAAATGAAACATATGGGAATAACAGGCAAAGTGGGAAAATGGATCTACAACTTCCTCAGAAAACGACTACAGGTGGTCAAAATTCAAGGTGTATCATCATCAGAATCAGAAGTACGCAGCTCAGTACCACAAGGTACAGTGCTGGCCCCACTCCTGTTCATTATCATGCTAACAGACATAGACAATGGGGTAAACAGCAACAGTATAGTAACATCATTTACGGACGATACAAAGATCAGCAGAAAAATCAGCGATGCAAACAAATTAGAGGCCTTGCAGAGGGACACAAACAAAATATACAAATGGTCAGAAGACAACAATATGACATTTAACACCGAGAAATTTCAGCTTTTGAGGTATGGTAGAAATGCGGAACATAACAAAGACTGCATATTATGCTCCAGATAGACAAGAAATTCAGAGAAGCACGAAAGCAGTCGACTTGGGGGTAATAATGACCGGTGATGCCAAATTCGAGACACAAAATCAGATAGCAATAAACAAAGCAAAAAGAGTCGCTCGCGGGACAGGTACTAAGAACGTTCAAAAGGAGGGACAAGACAGTAATGATTTCCCTGCTGAGATCACTGATCATACCAAAACTTGAATACTGCTCAGTTTTGATGTCCCCATATAAAAAGGAAGAAATTAATAAACTAGAAGAAACGCAGACACATTTCACAGCCAAGATTGATGGCTGCAAAGAAACCAACTACTGGGAAAGACTACGTAAACTAAATCTGTACTCCCTGGAAAGAAGAAGAAGAGAGGTACAGTATACCATAATCTACATATGGAAAATGATCGAAAAACTGGTACCAAGCCTCAAACTAAACCCAATTACCATCCAGACAACGCTGGAAAATAGGAAAGGCAGAATGTGCAGTGTTCTCAAATTGAAGGTCCGACAAGGGATCTCCTCAACTCTGAAGGAAAATAGCTTGGTTGTCAGGGGACCACGAATTTTCATCCAGCTTCCAAAGGACCTCAGAAACATTGCAGGTGTCAAAGTTTAAGTCTTCAAGAGAAGACTAGATGTCTGGCTCAGGACGGTACCAGATGAGCCGGGTGTACCTGGCTATGTACAGTGGAGGACGAAAGAGAGCAACTCGCTCCTCCACCAAACCAGGACTAGAGGCTGGGCCACCAACTTGACCTTCGTGTGAAGAAAGACCGACGCACGGAACCCAAACAAAGTTAACAAGGTATGATGTGGCTTAGACGTTGAGACAACACCTCTGGTTGTATTCCAAAGCCATATATATATATATATATATATATATATCATATATATGAGAATAAAAGCTCACACGACTGGCTGTATTCCAAAAGCCATACGCCTGGCTTTACTCAAAAGCCTGTCAGACACCCAGCTGGGATCACTATGTTCCAAGATGCTCCAGCGAGAAGTGTCTCCCTTTAGTTATGCCCTCAATAAAGAAGTTTTTATTTTATTTTACCGTGATATGAAGGATTTAAAAAGTCTCCCTTTTTCTTTGCCAACCCGACAATGCAGTAGTAGTGTAAATGAAGAATTTCCAGTGGCATAAAGAAATATTCAATAAATCCGTAATTTTCATTAGTTTTCTTTGAAATCCGTTCACCGTATAGGAAATTACTTAGTTGTGGGGTGTGAAAAAGATATTGAAATCTGACCATAACTTTGGATTTTACAGCCATAGTTCGGTGTCCCTTTTTTTTTTTGCCCACCCGATATGTATATATCACATACAAACCTACAAAACCTACAAACAAACAGTCATATACTTCCCCCTTGGAGGGTCTACCACAGACCTCCATTTATGGATAACCCCCTACACCTCTCCCATTTCTGAGGTGTTACATGGCACTGTTGTAAATATTGATCATGTTGCATGCAATTGATTTGCACTCTTCATTTTTGCGGGTATACTACTAAATTCATCCACTCACCGTAATTTTAATTTGTCTCCTCACCTGATGCCCAGAAGAGATCCACTCACTCATGTAAGAGTTGCTGAAACCGGACACAGGCCTACACTTCTTTAAGCAACCCTTTTCCTGCAAGTTTTCTCGGTTTTCCTCCATCATCATCATCATCATAGTGCGCGAATACGATAGGCATAGAGCAGCTGACGTTATTTATTTAGATTTTAAAAAGGCGTTCGATACAGTTCCGCATAGGAGACTAATTGCGAAGGTTAAAGCGCACGGTATACGCGGTCAGGTAGTTAACTGGTTAGAAGAATGGCTTCGTGCTAGGAGGCAGAGGGTCGTAGTTAATGGTAGTGAATCGGGGTGGTTAGATGTAGGTAGCGGCGTCCCACAGGGTTCAGTGTTAGGCCCATTGCTATTCGTAATTTACATTAACGACATAGATGTAGGATTAACTAGTAACGTGTCAAAATTCGCGGACGATACTAAAATAGGCGGTAAGGTTGTTAACGAGGACGATAGAAATAGGATCCAAGACGATGTAAATAGGATTATGGAGTGGACAGATAAGTGGCAGATGCAATTTAACGTAGACAAATGTAAAGTTTTGCATATAGGTTCTCGCAACAATAATTACACGTACACGATGGATGATAGAGAGTTAGCAAGCGTTGACGAGGAAGTAGATTTAGGCGTACGCGTATCTAAGGATTTGAAGGTTAGGAACCAGTGCCTGGAGTCTTGCGCAAAAGCTAATCGGATGTTAGGCTTCATAGCGCGTAATTTCGAATTTAAATCGAAGGATATTATATTGCCCCTTTACAAGTCCCTAGTCAGGCCTCATTTAGAATATGCCGTTCAGTTTTGGTGCCCGTACTTGCGTGAGGATATTGATAGGTTAGAAAGGGTTCAGCGTCGTGCAACGAAACTTATTCCGTCATTGCGCAATAAGCCTTATGAAGATAGGATTAAAGAGTTAGACCTGTATTCACTCGAAACTAGGAGATTAAGGGGGGAGCTTATTGAAGTTTTCAAAATCGTTAATAACATCGATAACGTAAATTTTGACAAATTGTCACTTTCGATAATAGTAATACTCGCAATAACGGATTTAAGTTGCGTGGCAGACGTTTCATTACTAATATCGCTAAAAACTTCTTTACGTTTAAAGTAATTGATAAATGGAATAATTTTCCCGCGTCAGTCGTTCATTCTACCAGCGTTAATATGTTTAAGAACCGTCTTGACAGACATTTTAAAAATATTAACATTGTTTAAAATTAAAAAAGTTAACAGGAGCTCTGGTGGTGGTGCTCGAGGATGAGTCTGTTGACGATGAATGCCAGCTTGTGACATGCCAGCGTGTGATGCCAGCAATAAAAAAAAAAAAAAAAAATTAGACTAATACGAACGTAGATGTAGCTCGTAGCGTAAACTAACCCACTTTTTGTTTAACTTTACCTACTTTTTTTTTTTTTTTTTTTTTTTACATGTCTGTAATTCTTTACTTGCATGTTTGTAGTTTGCATGGTATGACAGTGAGTTAAGACTGTGTGTGCATGGTTTGTAAGCGTTTTTATTTCACTTCTTTTCATCTTTCATCCCTCTCCTATTCTCTCCGACTATTTTTCTGACTTGTCGGCAGTGGCCGGCGGATGATGATGGTGAGTCTTTTTTATCTTTTTCTGAGTGAATGTTAACCCACGAATAATAGGTGTTGCTCCTTACTTAACCCCTTATTCTCTTCTCTTCTCTTAACCCACTACTCTTTCCTTTCTCTCGGGCTAACCTTTGAGTGGATCTTAGGGTCTTTGTTAGCCTTAGCTTCTGTAGATCTGTAGATCATCATCATCATCATCATCCAGTTGATCGAAAGTTTTCACCGTCAAAATTAGCCTACTTTCTTCACCGGCACATGACCTATATTTTTACATCACCTGGAACCGACAGGCCTACTAAGCATGGACGTGAATTCCTCTGCAAGCAATTCCAATCCTACATATTAACGGTTTCCAGGATTTCAACGTTCATTCCGCATTATAAGTTTGTCTCCCCATCTCAACAGCCCACACAATCTACTCCACTAGGTTTGGTAAACTTTTGAATAGGTAGCGTAATAGCCTATGAACTAGTGACCAACGCCTATACAAGATTAGGCTATATAAAATTGACTCCTACCGTTCTAGGTGTTTCACCTTTTCGTTAGTGTGTCCGTGAGTACCATTGGCGTGGTGGCCTTATGGGCCAAACGGGTTTGGCCCGACCAGCTACGATTAGCCAAAAGGTGCCATAACAGGTTCAGAGGGCGCCGCACCAGGGGCCAAATTTTAAAATTATAAAACCAACAATAATAGTAATATGACTCCTACATATTACTGAAATTAGTAATCCAAATTTTTAATCATAATATTTGGCTATGATTTAAAATTTGGGAGACCTATAACTATTCATTAAGTAAAACCATTTTCAAATCCATTTTTCAAAAAATACAACTTTCTATTTTAGAAAATTCATTAAAGAAATTGGAGACTATGAATTTCTTCAAAATTGCACAGAACACAGAGGAAAACTTACTCTACAACATAGAAACCCCAAATTATTACAAATTGTTGAAGGGGGGGGGGGGGGAGTTATGCCCAAATTTATACCAAAATTGTATAGAAATTTTTAAAGTCAAATTTAAAATATATATATATATATATATATATATATATATATATAATTTTTTGCATGCTATGTCAAAAATGCATACTATAGTCTTGCTTGAGTCACAAATTTGATTTTTTTAACCCTTGGCAATATTTATTTATTTTTAAATTAATAAAATAGTAAATATTGCCTATATTTATTTTATTAATAAATGTATTTTATAAGAAAATATAACTACATTCGATTTTACAGATAAAATTTTAGCATCAAATATTTTTCTTCTTGTTTTTGGTATTATGAACTGTCAAAAACCAAAATAAACTAATTGGTTGAAACATAAAATCTAGTCCATATGCAATGGATAAAAAGAGAGAAAAAATCTGGTGCTCAAAACAGAGCTGCTAAGAAACAGCGCACACAGGAAGAAGACTCTCTCAGGCAAGGAATGCAGGCATTTTTAAATATAACTGAACTTAGTCAAGTGACACCTGCCACTGAAACACTGTCAGCTGTTACTGCAGCTGAAACACTCAATTCTATTCAAGTTGTTGAAACAAGTACATCTTTCACTGAAGCTGAAACATTGTAGTCTAGTCATAGTGATGACTCTGATGAGATAGATCACATCACTGTTACCAAAAACTTCAGTCTGGTCAATTTGCTGAGTCAGCCACATCTGTCACTGTCACTGAAAATAGCAGGTAATTGTAAGTACAAAAATTTCTAAAAATCAATTTATAAAATTCTAATGAATAACAGTCTCTTGTTATTTTTTCCTTCACTATAAAATATGTAGATCAACCATTCCAGCTCTGATGATGATGGTGATGACAAAGAAAATCAACATGCAGTATATACACCGAGTTGTGTACCAAATCAACCAGAGTCGATCAAGTCTAGTCAAGAAGCTGTTGATACAACAGATGAATCTATTTTCAAATCTGACAAAATTGATCCTACGGCACTAATAAATTCTAAGCACAGGTGATTTTATTTTTATCGTTCACTAATATTAAAATATAATTCCTAAAAATTATAATGTGCATAAATAAAGGTTATTTTTGCTATTTTAGTTCTACCTATCTTAGCCATAAAATAAATAAAGGCAATTTATTTTTTTCTCAATCTCAGGTATAGTGCTGATGTAAAACGACATGTGCTGAGCTGTGGACCCAATCAACCAGATGATAAGTACCTTTCAAAAAGAGGAAATGTCATCGGTGGTCGCAAACGTCATTGTTCACATAGTGTTTTTTACAACACCAACAACCTAGTTCGCCATTGGTTGTCCTATTCTGAGACAAAAGTTGCGCTTTTTGGTATTACATGTATACTGTTTACTGATAAGTCTGCGAGGAGAAAATCAACGGTCTAAACAAGGAAATTCATTTACAAATGCTGGTTTTTCTGATTGAAAGCACCAATGAGGAGTAAGGAAACATGAAACTTCAAATAGTCATAGAATGGCTGTTGTTGCCAGATTGATGTTTCTGAGACAGAGTTCAATCTCCAATGCATTGTTGAAGCAAAGTGAGTCTGAGGAGAATTTGAGAAAAGCTGCAGTTATAAAGAACAGGACGTTTGTGCATAGGGTTGTCAACGCTATACGTTACCTTGGTATACAATCTTTGGCATTCATAGGTCATACAGAATCATTGGATTCAGATGAGAACTGAGGAAATTTTTTGGAATTGCTTGATTTTCTTGCTGTGTATGATTCAAGTACTAGAGAGCAGATAGAAAAGGTTCTTCATTAACAGCAGGAAACTGAGAATCAGGGCCGTGGTTCCAAGCTAACGTTTTTGAGTAATGATAAACAAAGGAAAATAATTGATATAATTGGAGAAGAAATAACAATCGAAATTGTAAAGAAAATAAAAAAAGCTGTTGCATGGTCCATCATTGTTGACACATCTCCTGATGCATCACATCAAGAACAGGTTAGTATTTGTGTTCGTGTTGCTGTGGATGGTGGTGTTTGTGAGCATTTGCTGTGCCTACAATAGGGCGGAGTCAAAAACTCATTTTTCGAATTTTCAAATTGGCTAGTGTGCAAAATGTGTGGAGTAGTGAGGAAATAAGCTGGTATAAATGTAAAATCATAACATTAATATCTTCAGGTGCCACAATGACCTTCAATATTGAAAAAAATTGAAAAAAGCAGATTTTAACCAATAATTACAGAAGAGTCCACGATGCACAATAGACAAGAATTTATTCACACTTGTATAAAAATAGCTCAGTCAACCTTTAAAAAAAGTTTCTATTCTCTAAAAACAGTTTTCTATAGTCAGCTCACTCAGCTGTCACGTGAGTACCTCGGTTCAGTGTAGCTGTCGCTCTCGTAGCAGGTGGGTGTTCTGTTGTTGGCGTTACTCAGATAGTCTAAACTATATTTCTTATATATTTTGCATTTCTGTATTGTGTTGCCCTAAGTTTGCCATGTACTATTAACTGAAATTAACGTATAATTGATATTAGCTCTTTCTTTTTCAGATTTGTATACTTTCAAAATGTCTCGAGTTTGTGCAAAATCAACCAGGGCCTCAACTGAGTGCCCCATGTTTGGTATGGGGGAAGATTTGTGGCACAGGAATCTTCCTACATACGAAGGAGTTTTTAAATATTACTTGTTTGTAAGAAACGATTTGAAACAGAATACTAATAAAGATCCTTCAATATCTCAAATATTAGAACAAGTTGTTGATAAATTGAAAACAATTTGGGAAAGTGCTTCCGTCCCAATTCTGTCAGACAGGCGAATTGAAACAATGTTCAGAAGCTACCACGAAAAGTATCGTGTCATTATGAAGCCATACCAAAGCCGAAAAAATTCTGAAGCTTACAAAGCAAAGATTGATATGTTCAAAAAAGAAGCACACACAAAACTTTTTGACATTGCAGCGTGCAAGTGCAAAGTGCTAACACAATGTTCTTGTCCCAAAGAAAAAACGGTTCCAAAGGAAGAAGTGACGTTCCTCTTAGATCAAAGGAGTGAAAGAAAACTGTTTATTGATAGAGTAGATATTACACTCTCAAAGAAAAAAGCATCTACGTTGCTAAGAAAGCAAAAAGAAGCTGTGAGGCTCACCAAAGAATCTTCACAGGAGAAATTGCAGGATACAAATGTTGAATTATCATCATCGACATCAAATAGTGAAAGTGAATCTGGCGAAATATCAGACGATACATTTCCAGAGCCAGTTAGCTCGAAGAGAAAGCTCGAACAACCTGAAGAACAATTATTCAAGAAAAGGAAAACTACAAATCTACCTTCAGTGGCTACTGCTTGTGACAGGACTGCAGTTTCAGATCGAGCTGCAGCATTCATTGTTAGTGCAGTATTGCAAGATATTGGAGAAGTTTCTATTGACAATACATCTGAAGTAGTGGATAGGAGTAAAATCAGAAGAGAAAGACAAAAGAAGAGATCAGAAATTATGAAAGATCAAAATCAGGTCCCAATCAGAGGAATCTATTTTGATGGTCGAAAAGATTCTACACTCTTCCAAGAAAAAAAAGTCCAAAGTATATCAGAAGAAGGTAACAGAAGAACATATCACTTTAGTGAGAGAACCTGGTTCAGATTATTTGGGCCATTATTCTGTGAATTCTGGATCAGCTGAAGAAATATGTAAAGGAATGTTTGAGTATATTGGAAATAATGACATGAACCTGGAAAACCTTGTTGCCATTGGATGCGATGGTGCAACAGTCAACACTGGAGAAAAGGGAGGCGTCATAAGGCTTATAGAATTGAAGCTGAAGAAGCCAGTTCAACATTTAGTGTGCCAGCTCCATGCCAATGAATTGCCATTACGCCATTTAGTTGCAAAGCTGGATGGAAAAACATCTGGCCCCCGCGGATTCACCGGTCCTATTGGCAGGGAATTAGAGAACTGTGAGAGTCTTCCTATTGTCGAGTTTGAAAGGATTGATGCTGAGGAACCAACTGTAGACTGTGAAGATCTTAGCACCGACCAAAAATATCTAATTGATATTCATCAGGCCATAACAAAGGGATATTGCTCTCCAGATCTTGCTCATCGTAGTCCAGGCAAAATGGCACATTCACGATGGCTGACTACAGCAAATCGTTTGCTTCGTCTATACGTTTCAACTGTAAGTCCATCTGAGAACCTCATGAACATTGCTTCTTTTATAATGAAGGTCTACATCCCAATGTGGTTTTCTATTAAGCAAAGTACGTCTTTTGTCAATGGCTCAAAACATGTTTTCAAAACTATTGAACTAACAAGAACACTGAATGACGAAGTAAAGGATATTGTAAACGCTGTCATACAAAGAAATGCATTTTTTGCAAATCCAGAAAATATGCTAGCATCAATGATTCATGATGACCGCAGCGCCATAAGAGAATTAGCGTGGAGGCGAATAAAGAAAGCAAGGCAAACAAACAAGGAAAAAGTTGTGAGGCGTTTCACAGTACCTGTTATTCAATTTGAAGCTACTGATTATACTGATTTAATTAATTGGCAAAAATGCATTGTCACTGAACCACCTGTGACAAGACACCTGACAGAAAATGAGATTGAAGAATTCATAGAAAACAAGAGTACCCCTCCATTCGAGAAATTCCCTTGTCATACACAAGTAGTAGAAAGAATGGTAAAATTAGTGACTGAAGCATCATCAAAAGTATTTGGATTGAACGCGCGAGATGGCTTCATAAGATCAACACTTCAGTCACGTAAAAAAATGCCATCATTCGAAAGTAAAGCTGAATATAAAGTTTAAATAAAACGTTAATAGAAAAAAACATGCGCAAGGATGGGTGGTTGGGAGGGCATGGGTGGAGCTCGACACGCAGCCACCTCCTCGTGGTGAGTTCTGGATTATTTAGATCATTAATCAAAAGAACATTGATCTAAATAAACTAAGAGCTGCGTAATTCAGTAACTATTTTGGTAATTGGAACACTTAATATATAATAATAACAAGTAAGTTTCAGTTATTGTACTAATGCAGAATATAAGAAAATCATTATATTTCACTTTTTTCGACGGCTTTGTGGCACCTGAAGATATAATTTCGCAGGACTAATATTTATGCACAGTCATTATCTATAGCACCCACATATTTTCCGCACTAGCCATATTTGAATTTCGAAAAGAAGTTTAAAAACCTCATTTTCGATCCGCCCTAGCCTACAACATGCTTCAAATACTACATCAGAAATGCTTCTGAGTTTGGTAAAGTCTGCTTTTTCTGACCGTAATGTTGACTGTTATGAGACTCTTGTTGCCCAGTCATATGATGGTGCTGCGAACATGAGTGAGTGCTATAGCGGATTACAGGCGCTGATCAGACTCGATATCGGTGAGCAAGTTATATATTTTCACTGCAATGCACACATCTTCAATTTGGTACTTTCAGATGTTTCGTCAGCGTCTGTTGATGCTGTTACTCTTTTTGGAACACTGGAGACATTATATGTTATGTTTCCACAATCTAATCGCATACATTCACTCTTTGAAGATACACAAAAGGAATCAGGTTTGGAAGTTAAAACATTGAAGAGACTGAACACAGTACGCTGGACGGCTCGTGAATTTATTCTAGATGCACATCGATATGTGAAACCTTGAATGAGATCACCACATCTCAAGAGTTTAGTCAGAAACAGCGTTCGGAAGCAGCTGGTCTACTTCACTGGAATATAGAAATATAGAGCTCGAAAAGAGCATTCAGTATGCACACGACGAGATAAAGGATCTTAACTCTAGTCTAAACTCGCTTACTAAAAATAATCGTAGCATGGAGATGATAAAAAACGAGCACGATTCAATTAGGAATAAATTAACACGTTGACTGCCAATGTATCACCGGTGATACATTTGGCATAAATAACTTAGGTGCCAGTGTATCACCGGTGATACAAAAAATCCCGATTTCCCACGGGTCACTTTGTTCAACTGTCGTTCATTTGCGAGCAAAATGGTAATTAAAAAAGTTGTTCAGAATTTGAAGAGCTTTCGAATGACGTATTTTTCATCAAAAACTTCCGTGGTTGGTCAAAACTACAAATGTATATTTATATATATATTGTTTAAAGTGTGTATAGATTTCTTCTGAACTATTTTGAATGTATATTTATTTCCTATATATTTGTTAAAATTTTATTATTTAATATAACTGTGTATCTAGATTTCTCCTGTACTAATATTATTACTTAAGATATATATAGATATATATATAGATATAGATATATAGATATAGATATATAGATATAGATATATAGATATAGATATATATAGATACGGGGTGTCCCAAAAAAACTATATACTCTTTATAGCATCATATATTTTATAACTTAAAAAAACCAAACAATATATTGTTATAGCAATTGCCAATGAAAGGTAAATTAGTAATCTAAGTGATCAAAATGTTATAGCGAGTTGTTTGCATATAAAATTTAATTAACTACGCCAAGTGCTCAAAATGTTCTCTGGCGGCATGAATGCACTTTTGAATGCGTCGACTAACTGATTCGCAGACATGGACTAATGTGGATGCTGTGATGGTCCCGCACTTTTCCCTAATTGCATCCTTAAGGTGTTCGAGTGTTGCAGGTCTTGTACCATAAACTGCATCCTTCAGGTAGCCCCACAAGTAAAAATCAAGTGGAGTCAAGTCCAATGAACGTGGAGGATACTAAACGCTTCCTCTTCGTCCTATCCAACAGTTAGGCAACGTTTCATCGAGGTACCTTCTGACATCACAATGATAATGAGGGGGGGCTCCATCTTGTTGAAAGTAAAAGTCGTCGTTTCCAAACAACTTCCGAACTGCAGGTATAATTTCTGTCCGCAGCATGTCGAGATATGCGGCACCGGTAACTGTCCCATTAAAGAAAAATGGTCCAACGAAACCCCTGGATGATAAACCACACCATGCTATTAATCCTGGTAAATTAACATGTTTATCCACATAAACGTGTGGATTATCAAGTGACCAGTACCTGCAGTTGTGTCAATTTACTGTGCCATTCAGCTTAAAGGTAGCTTCATCAGACCACACGATTTTGTTGTATTGAAAGTGCATTCGTGCCGCCGGAGAACATTTTGAGCACTTGGCGTAGTTAATTAAATTTTATATGCAAACAACTCGCTATAACATTTTGATCACTTAGATTCGTGATCAGTCTTTCCTTGTGAACAGACGTGTTTTATCGAGTGTCCTGTTATCAATTGAATAAGTGGTTTTCGTTGAAGTGTTTTAAAAAAAAAATAGTGTTCGGTGCATTCATAACTAAATTACTTCGTGCTACTAATCATTCATTAACGAATATATTTCATTTATTGTCGTTATTCAATACTATATTTGATCAAACGTGGCTTGCCGTGTTGTTTTTCAAATCTATCAAAAAACGTGCTGACATAAGGTTCATTTTTCCTTCCTTCGAGAGGTCAGGTAGAGTGTTGTCCCGCACCGTGTGAAGAAAAGGGAAAAAAGTCGGGTCAAATCGCGGACAGATAAGTGTTATAAATACTCTTCTTTTACAGATCTTTTGTCGGTAGCTTAATTCTATATGCATTTAGTATAAATTTGTGTTACAAGAACCTGTTTCTGCGTTTCAAAAACGCGGTAGACCTACATTGTAATTTATTAATTTCCAAACGCTCGAATTTTTGTTTTTGTTTTTTTTGTTGTTTAACTAAACGCGGTAGACCTACATTGTAATTTATTAATTTCCAAACGCTCGTATTTTTGTTTTTGTTTTTTTGTTGTTTAACTGAACGCGGTAGACCTACATTGTAATTTATTAATTTCCAAACGCTCGTATTTTTGTGTTTGTTTTTTTTGTTGTTTAACTAATTAAAAGCATGGCACCCCCGTCAAGTACTTGCAGTCGCTGTGAAGGGAAATTTGCCGCTTACGCGTTTACAATGGCTAATAATAATGAACAGTTAGTTTGCAGGTGGTGCTCAAACTTAAAAGTGCTGAGGAACGAGTTAGAACGTGAGAAGGAGGCCAGAGTAAGCCTTGAAGAAAGGGTGATGCTCCTGACGGCAAAATTAGAATCCCTTGAGACTCCAGTTGCGACCCCTCCTGCCTCAGTTTCTATTAATAATATAAATAGTATTAATAGCCCTCTCTCTTCGCCTACTTCCCAACCCTTCGTTCGAGTGCGTAATGGAGCCCCATTGAGAAAACCTAAGACATGTCTACCAGTAATAACAAACAATAAGTTTTCTGTTTTAGGTTTTGAAGATGATGATGAACCGGAAATACGACTCGTTGGCGATTCCATTGTTCGAGGACAGCTCGAGGAATTCTGTGGGAGAAACCCTCGTCGTAGGCGCCGTTACTGCTACCCTGGTGCAAGGGTGGAGGATATAACTAATAGTGTTGACCAATTTACAGGTGGTACCTCCGAGGACACAACGTATGTTATTCATGTCGGTACTAATAACGTTTTAAATTCTAGATCGGAAGAACTGCTGGCTATGTACAGGGACTTACTAGAACGATTAAAGGAAAAAACTAATAAGATTGTTTTAACAGGTATACTTCCTCGAATTATCCATCGTAACGATTTCTACAGCAAGGCGACCTTTATTAACAATAACCTGAAGTCTCTTTGCCAACAAGAAGGAGTGCATTTTGAGAATTTTTGGAACAGTTTCTATGGCAGGAGGGACTTGTTCCTCGGAGATGGACTTCATCTTAATGAAATTGGAGCTGCGCGTTTAGGAAGACTATTTCATAATACTGTCTTTTCTTTTCAGGCTGCCGTAACTCGAACAGTCCCAGCGTAAATTCCATAAATTTCCACTGCGCTCGCGAAGTTGTCGCAATTACAAACAATTTGAAGGTTCTATCCTTAAATGCTCGTAGCCTACGAAATAAAATAAACGAAATTTTTTCTTTAATTGCTTGTAAAGACTATGATATAATTGCGATAAATGAATCGTGGCTTAGCACTGAAACTCGTGACTTTGTAGGGGAGTATCAAATTAAAGGTTATAGACTGTTTGTTAAAAACAGAATAGGTAGGCGAGGAGGCGGTGTTATGTTGTATATCAAAGATAATATAGCGAACGTTATAGAAGTAAAGCACACAATTCCAGAACCGATAGATTCGACTATAGCAGAACTTAAATTGAACGATTTCAAACTTGTTGTTGCGGTTATATATAGGCCCCCTAATCAAACAGCTGATACGGACGAAGCGTGATATCGTGAACTAAAGCGAATAATCGGTAGTGAGCAGGCTTTAGTTATGGGTGACTTTAATTGCGCTAACGTAAATTACGATACAATGCAGGGAGACGCAGAAGGTAATCGTTTAGTTAATTTTCTCGAGGATAGCTTTCTTATTCAAAAGGTTGGGGAACCTACGAGGTTGGACAGTATTTTAGATTTAGTAATAACTACGGATGATAGGCTAATTACTGATCTTCAAATAATAGAACCGTTGGGCAATAGCGATCATAATATGGTAGAGTTTGTCCTCTCAGTAAGTCACTCGAAACCAGCTAACTCGACGAAAATTCCTAACTTCCAGCACGCAGACTTTAGTAAATTTCGAAATAAATTGTCACACGTCAATTGGTAAAAAGTGATGGGGAACTCCAACGCAAAACTAATGTGGGAATCGTTCGAAACAGTATTTAGGACTATAAATGAGGAATGTGTACCGTACAAAATTAAGCGTGCGAAAGTAAACAACAAGCCCTTGTGGTTTACTTCTAGAGTAGGAGACATTATAAAGAGTAGAGATAGGGCTTCTAGGCTACATAAGTGCGATAAAGACAATTTGTGGTTACGAAACAACTACATATCTCTAAGGCGTGAAGCGAAAAGTGTAATAAAAAAGTCCAAGCGCGAATTTGAAATCTCCATAGCTCGTGACGGTAAAGAAAACCCCAAGCGATTCTTTCAATACGTCAATAATAGAAATCCAGTAAAAAGCGTCTTGGGGCCTTTGAAAAATCTAAACGGAGATCTAGTTTCTGAAAACAAGGAAATGGCTACCTTGCTAAACGAATTTTTTACGTCAGTTTTTACTATAGAAGATGTAACTAATATCCCTACGGTCACGGACATAATACCGTTTGATAATGGTAATATTTTGGATAATATAGTGGTTAGTGAAGGGGAGGTAACGCGCTATATTGATAAAATGAAAACGCGTAAATCACCGGGGCCGGATTCCATATATCCCATACAACTAAAAGAATTAAAAGATAGCATTGTTGTGCCGCTAACAAAGATTTTTAATGCGTCTATTTATGAGGGGTGCGTACCAGATAATTTCAAGTTAGCAAACGTAACACCTATCTTTAAGAAAGGCGATATAGGTGCGGCGGGAAATTATAGACCAATCAGTTTAACGTCTGTTGTAGGTAAGCTACTGGAATCAATAATTAGGGATCGTATAGTCGAACACTTAGAATTCCATAAGCTAGTTAGAAATACGCAGCACGGATTTAGGCGAAACAAATCTTGCTTAACTAATCTTTTAGAATTTTTCCAAAGCGTGGTTGACGTTTACGATAGACATCGGGCGGTTGATGTAGTGTATTTAGATTTTCAAAAAGCGTTTGACACCGTGCCGCACAAAATACTCATTGAAAAAACTAAGGCTCATGGAATCATGGGTGTAGTTATAAATTGGCTAGAAGAGTGGTTGCGAGGCAGGAAACAGAGGGTGGTCGTTGATGGAGCGGAGTCGTGTTGGGCTAATGTAGCGAGTGGCGTTCCTCAGGGTTCTGTATTGGACCCCTTGCTTTTTCTTATATATATTAACGATTTAGATGTCAGCCTAGTCAGTACAGTTTCAAAGTTTGCGGATGACACGAAGCTGGGTGGTAGGGCGATTAATGACGAAGATAGATGTAAAATTCAGGAAGATCTGAATAAAATCGTTGATTGGTCAGTCACATGGCAAATGAGATTTAACGTTGATAAGTGCAAAATTTTGCATATAGGTTCGCGTAACGGTAATTTTGCGTATAGTATGTCAGGGAAAGATTTAACAAGCGTAGAGCAGGAAAAAGATTTAGGAGTTATAGTCACGGGTGATTTAAAAGTACAGTTTCAAAGTTTGCGGATGACACGAAGCTGGGTGGTAGGGCGATTAATGACGAAGATAGAGGTAAAATTCAGGAAGATCTGAATAAAATCGTTGATTGGTCAGTCACATGGCAAATGAGATTTAACGTTGATAAGTGCAAAATTTTGCATATAGGTTCGCGTAACGGTAATTTTGCGTATAGTATGTCAGGGAAAGATTTAACAAGCGTAGAGCAGGAAAAAGATTTAGGAGTTATAGTCACGGGTGATTTAAAAGTAGCGAAACAAAGTACAGCAGCGGTCAATAAGGCGAACAAAGTGTTAGGTTTTATAGCTCGAAATTTTGAGTACAAATCGCGCGATATTATAGTTCCACTTTATAAATCATTAGTTAGGCCCCATTTGGAGTACGCGGTCCAATTTTGGAATCCGCATATGCGCAAAGATATAGACAAAATCGAACGAGTTCAAAGACGAGCAACTAAGATGATTCCGTCGCTTAGGTCAAAGTCGTACGAGGATAGGCTTAGATTGTTAAAATTGACAACACTCGAGACTAGGAGGCTAAGGGGTGATCTAATCGTGGTTTTCAAAATTATGAATGGGTTCGACAACGTAGATAGAGATAGCTTTTTCGAAATATCTCATTATAATAGGACTAGAAATAACGGGTGTAAGTTGACAAGTAGAAGGTTCGAGACAGCAGTGCAGTTGCGAAAAACTTTTTTACGCCTAGAATAGTAAATAGCTGGAATAGTTTGCCGGTAGAAGTAATTAGTAGCACGTCTATAAACATGTTTAAAAATCGATTAGACGCATATGTTGATAGAAAGGGTATAGTTTAAGGTAGTAAAATTAAGGCTTTCTGGGGATAGATCCCACAGCTCAACACAAGTGTTGTGGGATATAGGGAGGCAGCGTCTTGGGTTAGGGGATACTCTCTGTCCTTACACACCCCATTTAAAGAGATTCCTCTGCCGAGCGGTGCCCCCCATAGTACTGTGAGGTATTGAAAAACTCATGGTCTTCACTTGCCCCACAAACACCTTTAAATGGGAGACCCATAATGGGTGCACACACATTTCTACATTACTGTACAGTCTTTACAGCCACACCTACACTTTTTCTCGTAAGTGTATATATTGTAATGTATATGATTGTAAATTTTGACTTGGTCCGCAATCGATATGGACCGTGACTCGATGGATACCGTAATGAAATTGACTGGATTCTTTGGTTCTGATATATTTGCATGTCCGTTATAAATAGATATACTGTAGAGTGTAACATATTTGTGGATAGTAGTCTATTATGGCTAGATCCTCTGGATCCAGAGATTCTATCTTTAGTTTTAAATCGATAATTAATTGGTTTTAAATTGATAATTATTTAGTTTCGTAAAAATTGGTCGTTGCCAATTTACCGGCGGTTTTTACATAAATTTCTTATGTTCTTGTGGTTCGGAACCCACGTAAAATTGTAGGTCCCCTCCGCCACCACGGAGGACATACACAATACACGATTACGAACACAGTTAGGTAGACCAGCCATGAGTGGATCCTAGGGTCTTTGTTGGTCTGAAACATTATAACATTATAACATTATAACATTACTAATTTACCTTTTATTGGCAATTGCTAAAACAATATATTGTTTGGGTTTTTTTTAAATTATAAAATATATGATGCTATAAAGAGTATATAGTTTTTTTGGGACACCCTATATATAGATATAGATATATATATAGATATATAGATAGATATAGATATATATAGATAGATAGATATATAGATAGATATAGATAGATATAGATAGATATAGATATAGATAGATAGATAGAGATAGATAGATATATATAGAGATAGATAGATAGATAGATAGAGATAGATAGATAGATATATATATAGATAGATAGATAGATAGATAGATATATAAAGAGATAGATAGAAATCCCTCGATTAGGTACTCCGGCTTGCCGGGCCGAGGGAGCTCGTACACCTCGTGGGTTGTTGGGGTTTCCTCAACTCCTCGCGGGGTGTGGGCGAAGAGTTACCTAGTTGAGTTTTTTTGTTTTTTTTTGTTTTTTTTGTTTTGTTTTTTCCCCCTTCCTTTCTTTTTGCTCCCCCTTTTTTTTCCGTCTCTCCCGGAATTTCTTTTGTCTTGACTCGGTCTTGTGCCTCTGTCAATTGTAATATCCCCCCCCCTCTGTTTGTATTTTGCAGTCTTGGGGTCATCGGGTGCACCCGCCGGGAGGCATCGCTCCGTGGCTGAGCCGTGCTCTGGGGACGGTACGGGCGCCCGGACCGCTGCTGCGTCTGGATTGGGTCTTTGCTTGGCCCTTAACGGACAAAGCTCCGTAGTGCCAATCTGCTGTTTTTAAAACGAGTCAGGTTGGGGGGCGGGCTACCCGGGACGTTGGGCCTGCGCCTTGAAGGATGCAGCGGCGGATGGTGCATTGCCTTGGGTCCGAGGCTGTCTTTTTTGTAAAGCTATTGTTTATGGGTTCAATTTCGAAACTTCAATCCCCTCCTGCTGACGACTCTGGCCCGCCCTTGGATTTGGATAAGACTTCTACTTCTGGTCGTTCAGCGGCCTCTGCCTCCGCTGGATTGACCTTAAAGCCGTATGGCCCCCTCTCGTCCTCTGCGGCGTCTGGCTCTCGTGGCCGGACTCGTGGTGGCCGTAGGGCGGGGTCTTCGCGGCCCTCGTTCTCTTGGTTACCGTTACACATGGACCTGTCCCTGCTGTCAGCTTCTGTCCGGTGGACAGGTTCCTTGTTCTCCGCCCTTCCGCTGGCTCCCTTCCGGGCAACTCGGAACGGGTGTTTCAGTGTCTTAAGACGGGGGGTTCCCTGTCGTTATGATATCCGCCCTCTGAAGGATGGGTCTCTTCTTTTGAAGTCCCGTTCTTCGGGGGTGACTGAGTCCCTTCTACAGTTGCAGGATGTTTTGGGTTGCAGAGTTTCTGTGACTCCCCATCCGCAATTGAATAGCTGTCAGGGCACCATTTTCGCTTCCCGTCTGCTGTCAATCCCGGTTGGCGAGTTGCAGGAGGATCTTGCCCCCCAGGGGGTAACGAAGGTCTTCCGCTTTTCGTCGCGCCGGGATGGTGCTCTTACCCCGTCCGCTCGTCTGCTCCTGACCTTTGACTCCCTTGTGCCTCCGGCCCAGGTGTTCTTGGGCGTGGGTGATCGCCGGTCGTGTGAGTTTTCGGTGCGACCATATGTGCCTGACCCGGTTTGCTGCTTTGGCTGCAACCGGTTCGGCCATGTTAGCTCTGCGTGCCGCCGTGAGGGTAAGCTATGTGTCCGCTGCGGTGGGCCTGCGCACCCTACCCCGTGCACGAAGCCCCCGCGGTGCTCGAACTGCTCGGGGGCCCACCCTTCCTGCTCTCGGGACTGCCCCGTTTTCAAGTTTGAATTCGAGGTGCGGTCCTTAAGGACTACCGAATTCCTTAGTGCGCGGGAGGCGCGCGATAGGGTCCGTGACCGGGAGCCGCGGCTGTCCTATGCTGCGGCTCTTGGCCCTGGCGGGTCCTCGGGCCCCACCCGTGCTACCCCGGCGTCTACCGGAGTGGTGCCCCCCCTGGAAGTTCCGGGGGTTGGTGGTCCTCCTGGCGCCGCGGGACTTTCTTGTTCCTCTGCCTCACTTTCAGACATCCCATCTGATTCCCTGCCTACAAGTGCCCCTTCTCCCTCTCCGGCCTTGGGGTCTGGATCCTTGCCTACTCGTCTCTCGGGTGGGGAAGGTGATGCCCCGAAGGGGAGGAGGAAGCGTCGCCGTGGTCGGAGTCCTCCAGACCCGATCATGACCGCTGCTCGCCCTGCTTCCCCTTCTTCACCGGAGGGGAAGCGGCGCGCCGCTCCTGATCCGCTCGGGACTCCCCCCCCTATACGGAGGGCTGGTGAGGCGTCACCTCCCGGTGCCCCAACCAGTGTCCGGGTGTCGGTTGAGGTACACCGCCCCATGACACCCTCGATTACTGACTCGGTTCCCATGGTGGACCCGGTCGAGAGGAGCCTGGCCCTTCTTCATGGAGTCTCTCCCTTCGGCTCCTGCTGAGAGTGGTCGGGTCTCTCTCCTGGATCTACCTCTCCCACCTGTGGTGGACCTTTCCTCCCCCCCCCGTCAGTACTTGTCTGGTTGACGAGCCCTCGAACATCTGGTTCTCCCCAGCCCCCCTCTGGTGGGGAGTCGGGGGTTTCGGCTGGGCCCGTCTCGTCGTCTCTCCCCCCAGGGGAGCCCCCCTCTGAACTCCCTGTTCCACTCCCACCTCTCGTTCTACTACGGGTGAAGCAGCTGCGGGGTCGGTGGCCCCTACCCCCCCCGTTCGGGGTGAGTCGGGGAAGCCGATTCCGTCCCTGGTTACGGACCGTTGAGTTTGCTGCTCAGCTTGGTCCGTGGCTATTTCTCTGTTTTCTCTGCCTCTTATAATGCCACTTCCCCTTACAGTTCCATTTTGCATTGGAACTGTAGGGGGCTTTTAGCTAACTGGGAGAACCTTGCCTCCCTGCTGGAGAGCGAGCGGCCTTCCTGTGTTTGTCTCCAGGAGACTATCCTGGCTGCGCGGGGACTCCCTCGTCTCTCTGGCTATGTTGGTTTCCCTTGCACCCCGGATGAGCACACACGCCGGCGGGGTGCGGCGATTTATGTGCATCATTCGTTACCATCGCGAGGTGTGCCTCTTCGCACTTCCTTGCAGGCTGTGGCTGTGCGGCTCTTTTTAGATCGCCAGTACACTGCCTGCTCGATTTATATTCCTCCTCATGACCCTCCTTCTCGCGACGCGGTTCGCGAGTTGGTGTTGCAACTGCCTCGACCGTTTCTCCTCCTCGGGGACTTTAACAGTCGCGACCCGGCTTGGGGAGATGTCCGGTCGACTAATGTTGCTGGTATGTTGCTCTCCTTAATGGAGGAACTTTCCTTTGCGTGCCTCAATTCCGGTGAACCTACCTACTTCCACGAACCCACGGGTTCATTTACCTGTATTGATCTCTCCTTGGTGTCCCTCGATGCCTTACTCGATTTTTCGTGGAAGGTGTTGGGGGACTCTTATGGCAGTGATCATTACCCAGTCTGTCTTGAGCCGGTCGGACCGCAGCCGGGTGTCTCGTCTCGACCGAGGTGGTGCCTTGCGCGGGCTGACTGGCCATCCTTCAGAGCTCGTTCCGTCATTGCCCGTTCGGTGTTGAGCTTTGGCTCTGTGGATGAGAGCTTGGAGTTCTTCGAGCGGGTGTGATGGCGTCGCGGAGGACTGTATTCCTCGATCTTCCGGTAACCCGCGGACGCGTAGCGTCCCGTGGTGGACTCCAGCATGTCACCGGGCGGTGTGCGAGAGGAAGAGGGCGACGCGCCGCTTCCACCGCACCCGGCGCGCGGACCACTTGATTGAGATGCGGCGGGCGAAGGCTTTCGCCCGCCGGACTCTCAAGTTGGCCCGTCGGGCCTCTTGGCGTGCTTTTGTGTCCGGCATTTCCTCGTCTACCCCTTCTGCTGCTGTGTGGCGGAAGGTACGTAGTATCGAGGGGAAGCCGGTCCCTGCTAGTCGCCCTGTCCTTCGGGACGGGGACGGCTTCCTTTCGGATCCTGCTGCTGTGGCCGATCGGCTGGCTGGGGCTTTTGCTGCGGTTTCCCGTTCGCCTTCAGCTGCGGATCGTCCTTTTCGGATGTTACGTTCCCGCCGCCTGGGAACGAGCCCTATAACCGTCTCTTTACGATGCGGGAACTTCGGGCTGCCTTGGCAACCCGTCGTTCTTCCGCCCCTGGCCCTGATGACATTCCGTATGACTTTATTTGGAATCTGCACCCGATGGCCCTACACTTCTTGCTGGATCTTTTCAACCGGGTGTGGGTTGAGGGGTCGTTCCCTTCCCGTTGGAGGGAGGCGATTGTGGTCCCGATACCTAAGCCGGGGAAGGATCCGGCGGAGGTGGCGGGCTATCGGCCTATTGCCTTGACGAGCTGCTTATGCAAGCTCCTTGAAAAGATGGTGGCCGTCCGACTTTCCTTTACACTGGAGTCGCTTGGGTTATACCCCCCGACCCAGTATGGCTTTCGTCGATTTCGGGGTACTCTGGACCCCCTTCTCCTCCTTGGTCATGATGTACGGGAGGCCTTTTCCCGCCGGAATCTTGTTCTGGCCGTCTTTTTCGATGTCCAAAAGGCCTATGACACGACCCGTCGGGGAGTTGTCATGGACCGTTTGAAGTCTCTTGGTTTTGTGGGCTTTTTGCCCACATTTCTTCGTAACTTCCTCTGCCGTCGCACTTTCCGCGTCCGTAATGGGGCGGCCCTATCTGACCTGTATGTTCAGGAGGAGGGGGTGCCCCAGGGGTGTGTCTTGAGCGTCTCCTGCTTCAATCTGGTCATGTCTGCGCTACCGGGAGCCCTTCCGCCCTCGGTGCGATGTTCCATCTACGCCGACGATCTGGCTGTCTATGCCGCGGGGACGAGTCCCCCCTCGTGGAGAGGCAAGTCCAACTCGCGGTCAATCGGGTTGAACGCTGGGCGTCGTCGGTGGGCCTTACGCTGTCTTCCCCGAAGACTTCGTGTGGCCTTCCTTCCGTCGAGGAGACGGGGATCCGGCGCCGTCCCGACCTTTAATCTTACACTCGGGGGTCAGCCTCTGGCCCTCGTTCAGTCAGTGCGTTTCCTGGGTATGGTTTTCGACAGCCGTTTGAGCTGGGTTCCCCACCTTCGCCGGCTGCGCGAGTCTACAAGACGTACCCTGGATTTGCTGGGACATCTGTCGCATACTACATGGGGCGCGGATAGGCGGACACTCCTCCGTTTGTACGTGTCCCTGGTACAGTCAAAATTAGATTATGGGAGTGTGGTGTATGGCTCCGCCTCCCGTACGGCCCTTCGGATACTGGATCCGGTCCTCTCTAGAGGACTGCGCATGTCATCTGGCGCCTTCCGCTCCTCTCCGGTTGATAGTCTGCAGGTTGAGTGCGACATCCCTCCCTTGGAGGATCGGAGGTCGTTCCTCATTGCAAGCACTATCTCCGGATCCTCCGTCTTCCCAACTCTCCTCTGTTCCAGGTGGGAGAGGGCGTTCTGCCGGGATGGGGGTTGGTATTTCACCGACACGGTGACCTCCCTCCTCGATGGTATGGGCACTCCTCCTCCATCCGTTATACCGGTCTCTTTCAAGGGTGTTGCACCTTGGGAGAGCACCCCTGTTGCGTGCTGTAGGGCGTTGCGCCCCGTTCGCAGGGCCGATTCTGACTCTGCCTTGCTTCGGTCTCTGTTCCTTCAGCATGCGGCGTGTCACTCTGCATGTGTTGCGGTCTTCACGGATGGCTCGAGGTCGTCGGGGGGCGTTGGGGCCGCGGCTGTTCCCCAGTCGTCTGCCCTTGCTCCCCGATGTACCCGTCTCCCTGATGAGGCTTCCGTTTTCACGGCGGAGCTCTATGCCATTCTGAGCGCTCTGGAGGTGGTGCGGGAGCATCCGGATGGGTCGTTTGTCATCTATTCGGATTCCCGCAGTGCCCTGGATGGCCTGGAGTGTTTTGACCCTGTCCACCCACTGGTCCGACGAATCCAGCTACTGTGCCATATCCTTGTCGCTTTGGTGGCAAGGAGGTGGTATTTTGCTGGGTCCCAGCACATGTTAACGTGGCTGGAAATGAGGCTGCCGATCGAGCTGCCCGTTCCGCGTGCCGACTACAGGTTTCACCCGTGTCCCTCCCCTTTTCCGATTATATCCCTGGCTTCCGTAGGTTTTTGCGCTCCCGGTGGCAGAGTCGCTGGGATGGCGCTACAATAACAAACTTTGCAAGATTAAACCCAAATTGGGATGTTGGGCCTCTTCCTTCCATCGGTCGCGCCATAAGGAGGTGGCTCTGGCCCGCCTCCGTATTGGCCACACCCACCTGACCCATGGCTATTTGATGGCCGGGGATCGGGTGCCCCGATGTCCCAATTGTAACGTTTTACTTACAGTTGCCCACCTCCTGGTGGAGTGTCCGCTTTACTCTGCGCTGCGCGCAGAGTATTTTCCCTTTTTGGAGAGCGTCGGGCCTTGTGATAGGCTTGGCGCTATTCTATCTGAAGGTCCCTACTTTTCGATAACCGGGTTGTTCTCCTTCCTCTTTCGCTCCCGACTTCTTTACCGGCTGTGACTCCGCTATGATCTTTCTGCTTTTTTTTTTTTTCCCTCTCCTCCTCTCCCCCGTCTATTGTTCATTTCCATTAGCTGTTCCATAGTCTTCGTCCTGTGTTCGCTCTGCTATCCACTTTTCTTTTGGTGGCCATGAGCGGTCATACTTTGAAAAAAAAATATATATATATATATATATATGTAAAAATTAACAATGAATAATCCATATTCATTTTTACACGAGAAACCAAAATCGCCTAAGCGAGTTTTGGATAGAATTTCGATTTGTACTTCTTTATTCATTACTGTATTTCTCTAATTCATCTTTTCTAATAATGACTCATACACTATGACGTCACAGTATTATAGAAAGAGAAGAATTAACAACTGTCGACCCTATAGCGAGAGAAAAGAATTAGAATGTTATAGAAGAAAAGTATCGCGAGAAAATATCCGTTGCTGCCTCCTAACCAGAATCCCCGTCGACTCCAAACCACCCCATGGCCATAGACGGAGGGGTTAACATAGATAGATAGATAGATAGATAGATTAATGTGCGTATTTTTGCTGAATGTATATTTATTTTCTATATATTTCATGAAATTATTTCCCTTAACTCCTCTAAATAAACAAAATGATGATGTTGTTTTATATCGAATAAATACTTTCCTGGGTGTATATATATATATATATATATATATATATATATATATATATATATAAAATAAACTATATTAAGGAATAGCTGGGTGATGGTAATATATATAAACAATGCACTTTCAATAAATATATATATATATGTGTATGCACTATACCAAATGGCTGGTTACATCTTCTAAGCCGACTGCCGGATATATATATATATATATATATATATATATACCTGCCGATTGAGCCTTCTAAGCCAAATGGCTGATTAAGCCAACTGGCGGATTACAACTTCTAAGCCAAATGATGTTGTGAAGAGCTTTAATTATGCGATGCGACATGCCAGCAAGAATCTATATATCTCTATATATCTCTATCTCGGGAAACCCTTTTGGGGTAATGACATCCCACCTTTTCCCACCAAAGTCTCTTCTCTCTTAGGTTAGGTGGATTTCCCCTTTTTTTCCTTTCTTTTATTTGGGACCCTGGGGGGAGGGGGTGGCACCATGCAACAAGGGGGGAAGTGGGATTGGCACTTGCACTCATTTGATCAACATTGCATATGCACTCGAACATTTTGCGGCCAAACTACTCACTTTTATGTCATGAAATTTAGCTCTTTTAAAATCCAAAACGTATTCCAAACTATCCGAATTATGAACATTAACTTTAATTTCAAATGTTATTTGCTTCTGATCACTGGTGAAGTAGTAGTTTCCTACAGAATTATCATATCAGTTAAATCTAGTTCTGCACTTAAAACTACATTTAGAATATTGAGATCTCTAGTGGGATCCTAAACCATTTAAAACTGAATTTTCGACTAAAATCTTGTACAATTGACGACCAGAATTATATTGTAAATGATTACCCACTCCCTGAAAGGCAAATTAAGATCTCTCATAATTATTACATTATGCTCGCTACTTGCATAAAAAATTAGTTCCTGAAATCTGTTATCCCAATCGACAGTCTGAGAACGAGCCCTATATACTAAACCTGCAATTAACTTCTTTCGTGAGTTGTCTTTAATTTTAACGGACGTCGCATTTATATTGTCTGTTTCTGCAATCGTTATAATTACGAGATTTAAATGTGACTGAATATATGGTACAGTTCCACTACCCCTTCTTTCACATCTATCATTGTTGAATATTTCATTACCAGGAATAATTTATGATATTCTCCAAGAAAATCTCTCCTCTCTGTATTTAACCAGGATTCAATAATTGCTACAACCTCATATTTTTGGTCAATGACAATACACACTAGTTCATCAAATTTAAATCTTAAGCTTCCAGCGTTAATGTAAAATATATTTATAAAATTTTGATAACTCCAATATAATATCAAGGTTTTACGTGGAGGCAGTTGCTCACTGTAAAGTTTTGCCGTTCTTTGCCTGAAAACATAACTGTAAAACAGAGGTCAAAGGTCAAACGGAGGTTCATGACAACATTTCAACCGCTCTACAGAAATTGATGGAACTTCATACACATATGGATCATCAAAGAACGATGTGTTCTGAGGAAGACTCCGGTCCCTTCATCAAAGGTCAAATGAAGGTCCAAAACTGCCCGAATATTCAAGGGCAAATGGCCGCGAAGCCCAAAGGCATGAAGCTGTTTTAAAAGTTATATCATACTTGCAAGCAGCATCGTAGGCTTTCTCTCTGTCGAAAAAGAGACAAGACATTGCTGCTTGAAGGCAAAGGCTCCAAATACGGGCGGCTCGAACCAGATCAGGATGTCAGTGTTTGAGCTCAGTCTCGATCACAGTAGGAAGGGAAGATAAAATTGATCCCTTTCTAGGTACGAGACCAGCTGAACGTTTATTACCTCTCGAAGCTTGCACAAGCACAGTATCAAAGCTATAGGATGATACTTTATCGATTCGAGTGATTCTTCCACAGCTTGGAAAAGGAGAGGATGATAGCCAACTTCCAACCCAAGGAAAGGAAGTTAACAAGGTTTCGACACCTTTAACGTTCTTTAGGCATTTTTCTGCCAAAGCCCTCCAAAGAGTCGGAGTAAAAATACCAGACTCTTCATAGAGATGGCGGAGTGTCACATATGGAATAGCTTCCTGACCAGGAAAAGAGTGCACACTGGATTTCCCGTCGGGAGAAAGGAAAATTGTAAATCTCCCCTTCTCCCGACAAGAATTATACGACCTGCCATTCCTTCACTCGGTGGTGTCTGTCGAATGAATAGGAGAATCCATTGACACAACTGCAAATGAGGCGGCGAGCACATCTGCCACACCTGACTTGTCACCATACCTAATTTTAGTGTGCAGTGCTAAACAATTTGCGCAGTAATAATTTCAATTTGTGCAGTGATACATTACGTTCTATATCGGATATAGAACCTAATTTATCACTATAGAGATTTTCAATTTATCACTGCACAAATTTAAATTATTACTGCGTCAATTGGTTATCACTGCACACTAAAATTAGGTATGCTTGTCACAGACATTCCGGCTTGTCACAGACATTCCGTTCACTTTCAGAACAGGTGGACGGCTTAGAGTAAACTTCCCAGAAATCTTGCGTACTCGATTCCAAACAGTAGACATAGGAGTCCGGGAATTTATCGGCCCCTCAAAAGATGACCAAGATTAACGGCAAGCTTCCGTCATTAGTTGACAGGCACGAGCCCTTTCTCGACAAAACAGGACAAGGTACTGGTCATACTTAGTCGCAGTTCTGATAGCTCGATGAGCTATGCCACAGTCATGTAACTACCATGGAACCTGGCGTCCTCGAAATTATCCAATTGCTGCAGAATGAAGACCCGCAGAGTGAAGAGTGGAAGAAAAACATTTTTCAGCTTCATCATGAATCGGAAATTCCTCCGCAGATTAGGACACTATCGTGAGGTCCCTAAAAAATGGCCAGACAGCCGGATAGAGACAAATAGTAAAGTGGTCACTGCTATGAAGGTCATTGGACATCTCATAATTAAAGTCAATCTAAAGTCAGGGAAGCAGACAGACAGGACGATAGTTGTGAAGGAACCAGTCTGTACATGAAAGTGAGGCGATTCACCGGCCCAAAATATTCCTAATTGGAAATTTTCACCAGCGACGCCATCAAGATGACCCTCTAGTTGGCCAAGGAATCATTCCAGAGAGGATAACGCTCATTATGTTGCCGAATGGAAGAAATGGACGGAGAAGTTGAGACAAAGACATGAATTCATTTCGAGAAATTGGATCATTCGGAGGAAGGTAAAATGAAAATAATGTATATCTCATCTCCAGGTCAAGTTGAACAGCAACCACCTGGATAGGAGAACGGAGAGGAAACTGGGTAAAATAGACATCAAGGCGGGTATACAGAGCGCAGAGCGCATTCACCACGATTACCACCTGCAGGGAAACGAGGAGAGAAGAATGCCGCGAAACAAACTGGTGAAACCTCAGAGTTTACCCTCAGTCTATGACAGTTTCATTGTAGGATGGCTGCGAACATCCTACGTGGAACGAATCCCAAAGCCCCCTGCGTACTCCTTACGACCTGACTGGAATGGGAGGGGTCAGCTTAGTGAGCGTGAGTCTTCGCGAATTTCAAGAACCCGAAGGACTTCCAAATCCCGAAGAGTACCAAACCAATGGGGTCGTGAGAGAAGCATCTTTCGGCTCCCGGAGTGCGCTTTCCCTTGAAGAATATCCTGGCAACGGTAGATTCACCGGCTCGTGGGGCAGAAGTACTGGTCACAGAGATTGATGCCTCGGCCTTTGCCTCGGCTTCGTCTGAAGCATGCTCAGAGAGGAAGGTGAGAGGATCACTGTCCTCCTCTAAAACAACAGCGCCGGGAAGTAGGGGAGCTGAAGGGAAGACTCTACAGGAAACGCTCCAGACATCCTGGTTGTTGGGTGTTCCGAAGTATGTTCCTCAACGCAGACAGACTCCTTCGAACCGAGGAGCCTCTTAAATGATTTTTTGATGCTGCAGTGCCAGAGTAGAAAGGACCTCAGGAAACGGGAACACTGGAAGACAAACAGGAACAAATCTTAACAAGGACGGAAGGTCGTGAAGATTCAGTTCGGGGAAACATAAATGCAAAGGAAATCCCAGGACGCATAAAGAGGGAGCAAACCCTCTCTTTGCCTCTGCAAAATTAATCCTTTCCACAGCCCGAAGTGGGACCACTTCCTTCTGAAGTAACTAACAGTTACACAGCTTCGAAGAAACGACATTACCGTACCGCCACCACAGTTGACACACTAAACATGGGTCTGACACTCAGTCCTCTCGTGGGAGACACCACCACAAGAGACACAGACATCAGGATGGTCGCGCAACTGACGGCGGCAGTTACTGCCAACATGGCCGAGTTGTTGTCGGTCATAATATTGCCGAGACAGAGATATACAGTATGCGGTTTAATCCTTAACTTAAGCCAAGCTGCTGAAGGAATGGCCGAAAGGTAGAGCTAATCAAACGAAGGATAAGATCGGAATAGGGGTCGATAACAGTTAATTTTCTAAGAGAGACGCTCAATATTTATAATCTGCTGGTCAGCCAACTCATCCAAAAGAATCTTTGTGTACCAAAGGAGGTCATGGGAGAATACAACTCTATGAGATTGGTTGAGGGAGGGATCAGCCAAGCAACTTACAGAGGCACCCGCCACAGAGGAGAGGGACCGAAGGCTGGAGCTCTGCTCCGGGGAAGATACTTCCACCAATAGACTCTTATCGAATTTCGAAACAATCACAGTTGTGGCGCTGCAAGTATCAATTATAGAGTAGTGGCTATAAAAAATGTTCTGTTGAGATGACAAGGAACCGAAGGATGCAGGTTAAAGAAATGCCTGGCAAGCGTTCAACGGTGATCTTTGTGACAGAGGCCTGCCTCGCGCGATTTCATTGACGGGAGCCAGAAGACTGGCTCAATGAATAGTGTACCTTATGGGACCATTGCTGATGACTTCTGAAACTTCAGATTTAACTTCATGTACTAATACTCCTTGTGTCCTTTGAATTAGATTATTAAATACCCACTGTCCCAAGTTTTCAGAAATTCCTCTTTTCTTAAGTGTGTGCGCGCGCGCGCTATGTATATACAGGGTGTTCTAAAATTATCTAGTAAACTTTTATGGGAACACAAAATCTTAACAAAACTTATACGATATTTAAAAAATTTTGCAATAACTTAACAAAACGTATACGCTATTAATTTTTAGGAAAGTATACTACCCTAAATTTTATATCCCAACAACAAACATTTAAATCAGTCAAAGAGAAATTTGGAGAGTATGGTTCTGTTCGGCAAGCTCCAGGTACCGAAAGACCCATCTCAGTTAACACACAAGAAAACATGGACACAATAGCAACAGCAATTACTCAGAGGCCTAATAAATCAATTCGTCGATTATCTCAAGAACATGATTTATCTTGCAGTGCAATATGGCTTAAGCTGAAGGCTATGAATTGTAAACCTTACAGACCACGATTGCTGCACGTCTTGTCCGATGATGATCCTGATCGAAGGCTTCAGTTCTGTGAATTCTTTTTGAATCATTGTGCTGAGGAGGAAGGTTTAGTGGATTCCATATTGTGGACTGATGAGACTAAGTTTATACCTAATTGGAATGTAAACAGGCATAATTCATTTTACTGGGCTGAAGAAATACTCATAATGTTGTGACAGCTGAATTAATGTCCCCTGGAATTATGGTATGGGGCGGTACAACTTCCACACGCATGGTGGGTTCTTTTTCTCTAATAGTACAATCACTGGTGAATCTTATTTACATCATTCACAAAATAAAGTTCTTCCATTACTATCGAATCATGTTGATACTGACACATTCTTGTGGCAATAGTACGGTGCTCCTCCACACTACAAACAAGATATCAGATTATGGTTGGACCAACAATTTCCTCGAAGATGGATAGGTCACCGGGGACCTGTCGAATGGCCAGCTAGATTACCCGAGCTTACCCCTATGGATTTTTTTCAAGAGTTGCAACAACGGATTACCAATGAATTCGTAGCCTTATCACAAGATCTTGCAAAGAATGTCTGTCGGACGTTGTGAACAATGTGTTCAGAGATTGAAGGAAAACACTTTGAACATCTAAAATAAACAATTATTGTTGCTTTTCTTATTGAAATCCTTCCATTTATTAATTAATTAATTATTATTATTATTGTACCATTAATCTGTCACGCTTTCTGACTTAACTACCTGCCGGATTTTAATGAAATTCAACATTTATTACTCTGAGGGGTTCTAATGAATATGTACTAACGGGCTTATTCGCACAAATTTTGATCATAGGTCAGAACATCATCGAAAATATTGTCCGTAGGAGCAAAAGTGATAGAAGTAAAAATATTCTACTCTAAACATGAGTTAATAATATTATCTTCAAAAATTGCTAATACTGATCAGTATTAGTGATAATTTCTAAAATCGTGAATTTTCAACCTATCATTGTGAAATGTGGCACGAATATAGGGAGAGGAATGTTCTTTTGATTCATTATCATTTCGGAAAAATTCCTACATATACCTACTCAGGGCAGCCCATCAAAGTGCGAAAACCCTACAACAAAAAATTTCAAAATGATTTCAGAACATGTTCCTCTTATGCTCCTCTACTTTCTAAAAAGTAATTTGGTATATCTTGCTATGCGCAGTTTATGACGCATTTCTTTTTGAAGGTGACCCCAACTTCAGCCTATTTTCTCTAATTATTGCTTCTACACAAATATCTATTATAACTATATAGAAAAGTAGGGCATCATTCGAAAGGTTATAGAGATCCGAACAATACTGTCGTGTTTAAAATTAAAAATATTAATTTATAAACTCGTCAGCTTCAATTATACGTTTGCGTGAAGTACTATGGAGCGTAAAAAAAATGGGTGCTGGTTAAGTGTGCGGTCTACCTACGATTGGTTAGGTTTAATCATGATATTTTCGTTAAAACTAACGAAAATATCATGACTAAACCTAACCAATCGTCAAGGGCGATTGACAATGGGATGTAAACAAACAATTAGTAAACAAGATAAGAAGCTGTAATTAAAAGGTAGACCGCCGAATCGTAGGTAGACCGCACACTTAACCAGCACCAAAAAATGAATACACACTCTAAATATCGAACTTACAGTAGTATAAAAACGTATAGAACAAAAATAATAGTGAAATTATTCCTCTCTTGAATGAAACTTATTTTGTGGACGTACATTTATAGTTATTGAGTTATTTAAATTTAATTAAGTACCTATCAAAAACCAAAAATGCGAAAAATGTTCATAGATAGTTCGTAAAAAAGTCACTTTACCCTTATATATACGAGTAAAAGCCCTTCGAAAGTCGTATTAGATGCACTATTTTAAATTTGAAATATTATTAGAAAAAGATGAAATTTTCAAAAGAATAATTTCAAGAGAGAAGTGGTCATAAAATATTATATTCTTAAAATTGCAAATTTCTATATATACTGTTATGTAGAGAATTTCAAACTGCATAATCGGTAAAATTTTCAAGTTCATATCTTTTATAGATTTTATTTGAGGGTTCACTGATCAATATATACACGATATATTTTCAGCTGTAGGCTGTAAAGACAATTTTAAAACATTACGCTGTGTTCAAACAGTAATATATTATTAATTATAAACGTCATAGTTTCCATTTATATATTATTAAAATCGTGTGAAAGTTTTCTATAACAGAAAATTATTAAATATTTAATCGTTAAATTTTAATTTTGTATAAAATAAGCTATATTCAACCTAGAGATTTATGTTTGATATAATTTTTTAGGGAATAAATTCTATATCTGGTTCAAATTTCCTTTCTAAAGCTCCAATAAGTATTGTTCTATTAATAACACTGGCCAACAAGTATTTTTCATCAGATATAATTATGGATGGGCTATATACCTGTTGGGACGCTGATTCTAAATCTGTTTTCGGTTTTCCTCTAGCACGTCTAGTTTTCGAGATTAGACCGATCATAATATATATAAATATAATATACAGGGTGTCCCAGAATTAACTATCTATTTCAATGAAATCGGACAAATTTAATAAAAAACTGACATAATTTTGTTTTATTACTAAATTATGATACAAAAACAAATAGATTTATAAATCATAAGTCAAAACTTTATTGAGAAGTTTCAACATGTGCACCGTCTGTATCTGCAAATTTCAAATCTATCCTCAGCGCTGCGAAACACATTTTGAAGCATTTCAGGTGTTATCTCCCGCACTGCCAACTGGATGCGTTCTTTAAGTTCAGCTAAACTATTGATCTTTTGGCGATAAACCTTTGTTTTTATGAAACCCCATGCAAAGAAATCCAGGGGTGTCAAATCCGGAGAACGCGGAGGCCAAGGTCGAGGTCCTCCACGTCCAATCCACCGATTCGGAAGGCGTCTGTTGAGGTATTCTCGAACAATTAGAGCATAATGACATGGTGCTCCATCTTGTCGAAACACAACATTATCAAGAATGCCATCATCAAGAAGCTGTGGTTCGAGAAACTGCTGAAGCATATCAAGGTAGACGGTACCTGTTACATTTGCTCCCGCAAAGAAGAATGGGCCATAAATTTTGGATTTTGTCATTCCAAGCTACACGTTAACTTTTGGAGAGTCTCTTTGCCATTCTATGACTTCAGACGGTCTTTCATTGGACCAGATACGACAGTTGTGTCGATTGACTTTACCACACGTGTGGAAAGTCGCATCATCACTGAATAAGATGTTATCCAATAAACTTTCATTTTCGATTTGATCCACAATTTCTGCACACCTTGCTGCTCGATTTGGATAATCCTCTTCATTTACGGCATGCAGTAATTGAATGTGATAAGCCTTTTTCATCAGTGTCGAACGCAAGATTCTATGAACTGTTGTCTTGGATATGTTGAGTCTTCGACCGGCCTCCCTAACCGAAGTTGTTGGTTCATCCTCAAACAATTGTCGTACCTGTTCGGTACTGTTACGTGCTGTCCTTGGGCGTCCTCTTCCCACTTCGTCGTGTACGGATCCAGTTCTTTTAAATTTGTTCACAAGTTCACGAATCGCTTTGTCTGTAGGACCGGTTCTGTGGAATCTTCTTGTAAATTTTTCTCTGATTTCATTACATTGCATTCCTTTGATACGGGATGTTACAACAAAGATGCGTTCTTGTGTATTCATTATTAATAGGGTTCTGAAAGAGAATGAAAATAAAACTATGAAAAACTATGAAAAAATTATGAAAATAAAATTATGAAAAAAATTTAGAAATTTATACATTTTTAACACATTAAACATGATAAACATAAATAAAAGTGTGTTTTTAAAAAATTTGTCCGATTTCATTGAAATAGATAGTTAATTCTGGGACACCCTCTATATATAATATATGTAATACCATATATAATACATAAAATATGCATATAACTATACATAATATAATATATAATACTATATACAGAATATATAATATGCGTCCTTTATACATGTAGCGGAGTATTTTGTCGTTTCAACTTAGGCTTTCCGCAGGTTGTCTTGTGGTATTTTAGGTGAGAGCAGTAGCTAGCCACAAATTTGCTAACGTTGCACATGTACACCCTTTTATTCTTTGGCTAGTTGTGTTGTTTTTTGTTTTGTTTTGTGTCGTCCACTTACACATTTTATTTTTTTAGGTGATTTACATCAACCCACTCATCGATCATCATGCCTCGAAAGTGTAAAAACCACCATGACAATTTCTGATACGTGTGCGGCTCGTTCGCGACTAAATCACAACGGCCTACAATCACGATGGATCTTCAGAAAACTTACCGGTTATACTTCGGCTGTCCACTAGGCGACCAAGATAAGGAGTGGGCGCCACATGTTATCTGTACCTCTTGTTCGAATGGATTATGTGACTGGTTGAACCAAAGGAAAAAGTCGATGCCGTTCGCTATACCCATTATATGGAGGGAGCCGAGAGACCATCATGGCGATTGTTACTTTGGCAATGTTAACATAACTGGATTCTCCGTGAAGAACAAGCATAACAGCGTTTATCCGAACGTAGACTCCGCGATCAGACCGATCCCTCACGATGACACGATGCCGATTCCGGTACCTCAACAGCATGGACTCAATTCTTCAGAAGACGAAAGGGAATCCGACGAATGTGCGATTGGCGGAGATGCAGGACCTTCGGCCGATCTTGAATACACACCTGTCGAAGAGCAATCGGAGCCAGAGAGGCATACGCAAAACGAGTTGAATGACCTCATTAGAGACCTAGCCCTCTCCAAAGAGAAATCAGAACTTCTCTCCTCGAAACTCAAGCAGAAACACTTACTTGAGAAGAACGTCCGAGTGTGTTACTATCGAAAACGTAACCATGATTTGGCGACATTCTTTACAGTAGACGGTCCGCTCTGCTATTGCCATGATATCACTGGACTTTTCGAGAACTTGTCACAGGTACACACACCACCTGAGTGGCGCCTCTTCATTGATTCCTCACAGCGAACCTTGAAAGCGGTTCTCCTGCATAACGAGAACTTAAAGCCGTCCATCCCGATCGCCCACTCCGTTCATCTAAAGGAGACGTACGGTAACATGAATATACAACTCGAAGCAATCCAATAAAGTACTCATCAATGGAATATCTGTGGTGATCTCAAAGTCATTGGTATTTTAATGGGCATGCAAGGAGGGTTCACGAAATACTGTTGTTTCCTATGCCTCTGGGATAGCCGTGGTACCGCGGATCATTACATCAGACGTGACTGGATCAAAGAAGCACATACGAGCCAGGAACGAGCAGTATCCAGTGTTCCTTTAGTTGATCCAAAGAAGATTTTCCTGCCATCTCTCCACATTAAGCTCGGTTTAATGAAAAATTTTGTGAAAGCGATGGGTAAGGCGAATTCGAGAGGGTTTCGATACCTTGTTGAGAAATTTGCAAACATCAGTGTCGCGAAATTGAAGGAGGGAATCTTTGTGGGGCCCCAAATCAGGGAAGTTCTGCAGGATGAAGGCTTTGAAGAAAGCCTCAATTCCTTAGAACTAAAGACATGGCAGGCTTTCAAATGGATTTGTGGAAACGTCTAGGGTACCCACAAGTCTCCCGCATACAAAGATGGAGTTCGGAAACTGCTCGATGCATATCAATAAATGAGCTGTCGCATGTCCTTGAAAATACATTTTTTACATTCGCATCTAGATTTCTTTCCCGAAAACCTTGGCGCGGTGAGTGACAAACAGGGGGAACGCTTCAATCAAGACATCCAGTCAATGGAAAATCGCTACCATGGTTTATGGAACGAAAGTATGCTGGCAGACTCCTGCTGGATGTTGCACCGCGACGATCCGGACAAGGTTTACAAAAGAAAATCGTACTCGCAACGTTTTTAAGTTGGTGTACATTTCTTTTAATGAATAAAGTTGTACTTTTACGATAAATTGTGCTGAAATTAACACCAGTCATATTTCGATAACTAGATGTGCTAGAGGAAAATTGTAAACAGATTTGGAATCAGCGTACAAAGCAAGTCAAGAAAGGTATGTATACATCTTTGATGAAAAAAAAAGTTCGATTTTGTCAACAGTGTAATTGAAGAACAAAGTTTGCAGGTACCTAAAGTTAACCACTTCTCGTGATAATTTAAAATTTAAAATAAAATTGTGTCCCGAAGCAAGCTTTATTATATACCAAATTGAAGATCATTAAAAACGCTATTGTATAACACACATTTCAATTTCGGGGGTTTGAATCGGTCCCTCCTATTAATCAAAACAGTGTTTGTCTCAGAATCGTCTTATTTTGTAATAATCAAGAACACGCTAAATGTACGGGTTACGTAATTGAAATTTATACTGAAGACTGAAAAATGTTTCATCTGTATGTGTTAAAAAGATCATGATATTCCATTCGATATTTTATTCTCAATTTTATTGAAAGTGAGCGACTGCATGAAACTGGACCGTGCGGAAATTAAACAAAAAAGGAATAATGACATCGAGCATTTCTGTCTTTTTATCTTTTCATCTGATATTAATATTGCCATAGAAAGTTTTTCTGTACCAAATACTCCTCCGTTTCCATGACAACAGAGCAGCGTCGCTAGGGAACAATGATTCCCTTCTATTTTATTCAACAAAAATGTTTTACAAATGTTATAATGTTATAATGTTTCAGACCAACAAAGACCCTAGGATCCACTCATGGCTGGTCTACCTAACTGTGTTCGTAATTGTCTATTGTGTATGTCCTCCGTGGTGGCGGAGGGGACCTACAATTTTACGTGGGTTCTGAACCACAAGAACATAAGAAATTTATGTAACAACTGCCTGTACATTGGCAACGACCAATTTTTACAAAGCTAAATAATTATCAATTTAAAACTAATTAATTATCGATTTAAAACTAATTAATTATCGATTTAAAACTAAAGATAGAATCTCTGGATCCAGAGGATCAAGTCATAATAGACTACTATCCACAAATATGTTACACTCTATATCTATTTATAACCGACATGCAAATATATCAGATCCAAAGAATCCAGTCAATTTCATTACGGTATCCATCAATACTAGTACCTTGCCAACGAAAAATAAGTCACGGTCCATATCGATTGCGGACCAAGTCAAAATTTACAACCATATACATTACAATATATATACTTAGGAGGAAAAGTGTAGGTGTGGCTGTAAAGACTGTACAGTAATGTAGAAATGTGTGTGCACCCATTTTGGGTCTCCCATTTCAAGGTGTTTGTGGGCAAGTGAAGATCATGAGTTTTTCAATACCTCACAGTACTATGGGGGGCACCGCTCGGCAGAGGAATCTCTTTAAATGGGGTGTGTAAGGACAGAGAGTATCCCCTAACCCAAGATGCTGCCTCCCTATATCCCACAACACTTGTGTTGAGCTGTGGGATCTATCACCACAAAGCCTTAATTTTACTACCTTAAACTATACCCAATCTATCAACATATGCGTCTAATCGATTTTTAAACATGTTTATAGACGTGCTACTAATTACTTCTACCGGCAAACTATTCCAGCTATTTACTATTCTATGCGTAAAAAAGTTTTTGGCAACTGCTGTCTCGAACCTTCTACTTGTCAACTTACTATCCGAAAAAGCTATCTCTATCTACGTTATCGAACCCATTCATAATTTTGAAAACCTGGATTAGATCACCCCTTAGCCTCCTAGTCTCGAGTGTAGTCAATTTTAACTCCTTAAGCCTATCCTCGTACGACTTTGACCTAAGCGACGGAATCATCTTAGTTGCTCGTCTTTGAACTCTTTCGATTTTGTCTATATCTTTGCGCATATGCGGATTCCAAAATTGGACCGCGTACTCCAAATGGGGTCTAACTAATGATTTATAAAGAGGAACTATAATATCGCGCGATTTGTACTCAAAATTTCGAGCTATAAAACCTAACACTTTGTTCGCCTTATTGACCGCTGCTGTACTTTGTTTCGCTACTTTTAAATCACCAGTGACTATAACTCCTAAATCTTTTTCCTGCTCTACGCTTGTTAAATCTTTCCCTGACATACTATACGCAAAATTACCGTTACGCGAACCTATATGCAAAATTTTGCACTTATCAACGTTAAATCTCATTTGCCATGTGACTGACCAATCAACGATTTTATTCAGATCTTCCTGGATTTTACCTCTATCTTCGTCATTAATCGCCCTACCACCCAGCTTCGTGTCATCCGCAAACTTTGAAACTGTACTGACTAGGCCGACATCTAAATCGTTAATATATATAAGAAAAAGCAAGGGGCCCAATACAGAACCCTGAGGAACGCCACTCGCTACATTAGCCCAACACGACTCCGCTCCATCAACGACCACCCTCTGTTTCCTACCTCGCAACCACTCTTCTAGCCAATTTATTACTACACCCCTGATTCCATGAGCCTTAGTTTTTTCAATGAGTCTTTTGTGCGGCACGGTGTCAAACGCTTTTTGAAAATCTAAATACACTACATCAACCGCCCGATGTCTATCGTAAACGTCAACCACGCTTTGGAAAAATTCTAAAAGATTAGTTAAGCAAGATTTGTTTCGCCTAAAACCGTGCTGCGTATTTCTAACTAGTTTATGCATTCTAAGTGTTCGACTATACGATCCCTAATTATTGATTCCAGTAGCTTACCTACAACAGACGTTAAACTGATTGGCCTATAATTTCCCGCCGCACCTTTATCGCCTTTCTTAAAGATAGGTGTTACGTTTGCTAACTTGAAATTATCTGGTACGCACCCCTCAGAAATAGACGCATTAAAAATCTTTGTTAGCGGCACAACAATGCTATCTTTTAATTCTTTTAGTTGTATGGGATATATGGAATCCGGCCCCGGTGATTTACGCGTTTTCATTTTATCAATATAGCGCATTACTCCCCTTCACTAACCACAATATTATCCAAAATATTACCATTATCAAAAGGTATTATGTCTATGACCGTAGGGATATTCGTTACATCTTCTATAGTAAAAACTGACGTAAAAAATTCGTTTAGCAAGGTAGCCATTTCCTTGTTTTCAGAAACTAGATCTCCGTTTACATTTTTCAAAGGCCCCAAGACACTTTTTACTGGATTTCTATTATTGACGTATTGAAAGAATCGCTTGGGGTTTTCTTTACCGTCACGAGCTATGGAGATTTCAAATTCGCGCTTGGACTTTTTTATTACACTTTTCGCTTCACGCCTTAGAGATATGTAGTTGTTTCGTAACCACAAATTGTCTTTATCGCACTTATGTAGCCTATAAGCCCTATCTCTACTCTTTATAATGTCTCCTACTCTAGAAGTAAACCACAAGGGCTTGTTGTTTACTTTCGCACGCTTAATTTTGTACGGTACACATTCCTCATTTATAGTCCTAAATACTGTTTCGAACGATTCCCACATTAGTTTTGCGTTGGAGTTCCCCATTACGTTTTCCCAATTGACGTGTGACAATTTATTTCGAAATTTACTAAAGTCTGCGTGCTGGAAGTTAGGAATTTTAGTCGAGTTAGCTGGTTTCGAGTGACTTACTGAGAGGACAAACTCTACCATATTGTGATCGCTATTGCAACGGTTCTATTACTTGAAGATCAGTAATTAGCCTATCATCCGTAGTTATTACTAAATCTAAAATACTGTCCAACCTCGTAGGTTCCCCAACCTTTTGAATAAGAAAGCTATCCTCGAGAAAATTAACTAAACGATTACCTTCCGCGTCTCCCTGCATTGTATCGTAATTCACGTTGGCGCAATTAAAGTCACCCATAACTAAAGCCTGCTCACTACCGATTATTCTCTTTAGTTCACGATATAACGCTTCGTCCGTATCAGCTGTTTGATTAGGGGGCCTATATATAACCGCAACAACAAGTTTGAAATCGTTCAATTTAAGTTCTGCTATAGTCGAATCTATCGGTTCTGGAATTGTGTGCTTTACTTCTATAACGTTCGCAATATTATCTTTGATATACAACATAACACCGCCTCCTCGCCTACCTATTCTGTTTTTAACAAAAAGTCTATAACCTTTAATTTGATACTCCCCTACAAAGTCACGAGTTTCAGTGCTAAGCCACGATTCATTTATCGCAATTATCATAGTCTTTACAAGCAATTAAAGAAAAAAATTCGTTTTTTATTTCGTAGGCTACGAGCATTTAAGGATAGAACCTTCAAATTGTTTGTAATTGCGACACCTTCGCGAGCGCAGGGGAAATTTGTGGAATTTACGCTGGGACCGTTCGAGTTACGGCAGCCTGAAAAGAAGAGACAGTATTATGAAATAGTCTTCCTAAACGCGCAGCTCCAACGTCATTAAGATGAAGTCCATCTCCGAGGAACAAGTCCCTCCTGCCGTAGAAACTGTTCCAAAAATTCGCAAAATGCACTCCTTCCTGTTGGCAAAGAGACTTTAGGTTATTGTTAATATAGGTCGCCTTGCTGTAGAAATCGTTACGTTGGATAATTCGAGGAAGTATACCTGTTAAAACAATCTTATTAGTTTTTCCTTTAATCGCTCTAGTAAGTCCCTGTACCTAGCCAGCAGTTCTTCCGATCTAGAATTTAAAACGTTATTAGTACCGACATGAATAACATACGTTGTGTCCTCGGAGGTACCGTCTGTAAATGGTCAACACTATTAGTTATATCCTCCACCCTTGCACCAGGGTAGCAGTAACGGCGCCTACGACGAGGGTTTCTCCCACAGAATTCCTCGAGCTGCCCTCGAACAATGGAATCGCCAACGAGTCGTATTTCCGGTTCATCAGCATCTTCGAAACCTAAAACAGAAAACTTATTGTTTGTTATTACTGGTAGACATGTCTTAGGTTTTCTCAATGGGGCTCCATTACGCACTCGAACGAAGGGTTGGGAACTAGGGAAGAGAGAGGGCTATTAATACTATTTATATTATTAGTAGAAACTGAGGCAGGAGGGGTCGTAACTGGAGTCTCAAGGGATTCTAATTTTGCCGTCAGGAGCATCACGCTTTCTTCAAGCCTCACCTGGCCTCCTCTCACGTTCTAACTCGTTCCTCAGCACTTCCATGCTTGAGCACCACCTGCAAACTAACTGTTCATTATTATTAGCCATTGTAAACGCGTAAGCGGCAAATTTCCCTTCACAGCGACTGCAAGTACTTGACGGGGGTGCCATGCTTTTAATTAGTTAAAAAACAAAACACGAAAAAAAAAAAAAACGAGCATTTGGAAATTAATAAATTACAACGTAGGTCTACCGCGTTCTTGAAACGCAGAAACAGGTTCTTGTAACACAAATTTATACTAAATGAATATTGAATTAAGCTACCGACAAAAGATCTGTAAAAGAAGAGTATTTATAATAATTATCTGTCCGCGATTCGACCCGACTTTTCTCCTTTTTTTCACACGGTGTGTGACCACACTCTAGCTGACCTCTCGAAGGAAGGAAAAATGAACCCTATGACTTCACGTTTTCTGATAGATTTGAAAAACAAGCAAGGCAAGCCACGTGCAGTAGCCTTGGTTTGATCAAATAATATAGTACTGAATAACGTCAATAAATGAAATATATTCGTTAATGAATGATTAGTAGCACGAAGTAATTTAGTTAAGAATGCACCGAACACTATTTTTTTTTAAACACTTCAATGAAAACCACTTATTCAATTGATAACACTGGACACTCGATAAAACACGTCTGTTCACAAGGAAAGACTGATCACATATCCAATCTGCAGGAACTGTACGACTTTCATTTACGATGAAACATGCGTTTGCTAAACTAGGTTCAAAGAATACAGGGTGATTCAAAAGTCAGGTTACATAGGGAAATACTGTATTATGTAATGATACAGGGGAATAGTCACATCACATGTTCGATATGGCCACTGTTAACGGCAATGCACTTGTGCAGCCAGCTAGAAATATCACATCAATGCGCTCCTCCTTCGATAACATCTCATAACTCATTTACCTGCAAAGAAACAGAAAAGCCTTATGTAACCTGACTTTTGAATCACCCTGTATAATAAGTTTATAATAGATTACGTTTAAAAGTAATTTGTTTTCGAGTCAAGTACTTAAAACCAATTACAAATATGTATAATGTTGCCAAAGTAGCCTACATAACTTACGATAATTTTAAAACTTTTAATGTTTGTTTGGAAAAATTTAACAAATAAAAAATTGTTTCAATTCCAGCATATAATTTGGTCAATACTTTGTGTGTCCATCATTTTGTAAAAAGGAGGTAGGAAATTATAGGCCTGTTAGTTGGCCAACCATCATAGGAAAGTATGATACTAGAAAGAAATATAAAATATATTAAAGATCATTTAGAAATTTTTAATCTTATTTCAAGTTCCCAATATGGATATACATCAGGAAGGTCTTGTTTGTGTAATCTTTTAGACTGTTTACAGTAAGTGGTGGAAGTTGAAATATTTTCCTCTATACATAACGTAATAATATCTTCAAAAATATATATTACTAATAGTATTAGCAGTATTAGTGCTAATTTCTAAAATCATGACTTTTCATCCGATCATCATGAAACTCATTACATTACATTTCATTTGGAAAACATGAAGCCACTGGCGCTTATCGAGGTTATCCAAGTCATGAGCTAATAATAATAGATTCCTGCAAAACATCAATCTCAATTCAGCTAACTATTGTACAACTATTTACTACTATCAAAGTAGCCTACAAACTTAAGCTAAGAATATACAGTAATTACAATATACAAACTATCTCTTTCTTTCATGAAAGTGTTCAAATTTTTTTTTAAATTGACTAACGAGTTACTGTTTACCATATCATATGGCAAGTCATTCCAAAAATCTACTACTCTAAAACTGAAAAAGTATTTTCGTAGATCTAGTCTACAAGGCTGTTTTCTAATTTTCTTATTATGCCCTCGAGTAATCCCATTGACCTCTAGTGCGAAAAAGTTACGCACATCTAAATTGTCCAAACCTGAAAACATTTTGAACATCTGCATCATATCTCCCTTCCTACAACGTCTTTCAAAACTAAACATTCCTAGTTCCTTTAATCTTTCCCTGTTTTCCAATCTTCTTAGGTTAGGGATAAGCTTGGTTGCCCTACATTGCATACCTTGAAGCATGTCTAAGGTGAGGGGACCAAGCTTGAATGCAGTATTCTACAGTAAGTGCGGCCTAACATAAGAATTATATAATTTACAGATAACTTCCTTACTCTTCTAACTAACATTCCTCTTAATAATACCTAATATTTTATTTGCTTTATTTCTAGCCTCTAAGCACTGCTTAGAAAATTTTAGATCACTACTAACTATAACGCCAAGATCTTTTTCCTGTCTAACATCCTCTAATCAGTTCCCTTGCATCTCATAACTAATGTTTTCATTATTTCCACCAAAATGCATGACTTTGCATTTTTGAACATTGAATTCCATCTGCCATTTGCCAGCCCAAGCAACTAATCTATCAATATTTCTTTGCAGTTTATAAGAATTTTCTATATTTGTAACTAGGGCAACTACTTTTGTATCATCTGCAAATTTAGAGATTTTACTACCTACTCTCTTCCCTAAGTCTTTTAGATATAAAATAAAGAGTAATGGACCTAAAAGTGATCCCTGTGGTACCCTACTTTTCACTTTCTGCCACCCAGATTCATCACCATTTAGAATTACTCTCTCTTCTCTGTCTTCCAACCATTTTTCGGCCTAATTTATAACTGACCCCAATATCCCATGAGCTTTAAATTTATATAAAAGTCTCCGATGTGGAACCTTGTCAAATGCCTTACTAAAATCCAAATAAATAAATAACATCTACATCATTTCCATTATCTACCTGATCATTTACAAACTAAAAATTCTAAGAGATTAGACAAACAAGACCTTCCTGATCTAAATCCATGTTGTGAACTTGAAATAAGATTACAATTTTCCAAATGATCTTGAATATTATTCTTTATAATTCTTTCTAGTATCTTTCCTACCACTGATGTTAAACTAACAGGCCTATAATTTCCTACCTCCTTCTTACTACCCTTTTTGTAAATGGGTACTACATTTGCTTTTCCATTCATCTGGTACTTCTGCATAATTAAAAGACCTACCAAACAAAATAGTTAGTGCCCCAGATAAGCTTTCCTCCCCTTCTCTGAGAATCCTAGCATATATATATTATCAGGTCCAGGACCTTTATTTGACTTGAATGTATGAATCACTTGCCAAACATCATCCTTCCTTATATGACCTATTTACAAATCTGCAGGAACTGTACGACTTTCATTTACGATGAAACAAGCGTTTGCTAAACTAGGGTCAAAGAATAGAATAAGTTTATAATAAATTACGTTTAAAAGTAATTTCCTTTCGAATGAAGTACTTAAAACCAATTACAAATGTTTACAAAGCTGCCAAAGTAGTCTACATATCTTAGAATAGTTTTGAAATTTTTACTGTTTGTTTGGAAAAATTTACCAAATAAAAAATTTTTTCAACTCCAGTATATAATTTCATTTAGCTCATTAGTTTTTGTAGCTCATTCTTTTTATAGTTAAATATAATGTTTTAATTAGGTTAGGTTTGATGTACCTCAGTTTTGTTTAATTTTCGCATTTAAGAAAGGCGAAACGTAAATTTTGTGCATAAAATTACTTAAAAAAAATGTATATATTTGTTCTCCATTGAATTACAGCTGACATTTTCAATGAATCGGACCAGTTGAAAGAAAATGTTTTGAAGGGTACACTTATCTATTTTTTGCAATATCTTGGTTAGATAACAGGTATTCAACTTAGGATATTTATTAAACGCTTATCGTTCCATTGGAAGAATGGGGACTTCTTTTGAAAAGGACCCCACACATTAACAATTTTCTAAATACAGGGTGGGCCGTAAGTTTCCATACATAGGAAAAATTAAACGTTTGTTTTTATGTTTCAGATACCCTAAGAATATGCGTTTGACGTAAGATCTTGTTTACTGATGAAGCAAATTTTTACGTCAATGGAGAGGTTAATCGGCAAAACATACGTTATTGGAGTAATGCTAACCCTAACTGGCTGAGTCCGACGAAGATGCAAGGTGCCGGTAAAGTGATGGTGTGGGCCGGGATATGGGGTGACAGAATTATTGGACCAATTTTTGTCAGTGGAAATCTTAATGCCGAAAGGTATCTTAACATGTTGCAAGAAGAGATTTTCCCATCCCTGCTAAACGAGGAAGGTAACTTCCCAGTTTACTTCCAGCAAGATGGAGCTCCACCTCATTATGGTCTTCACGTGCGTCGGTATTTGGATCAGCAGTTTCCGGATGCTTGGATTGGTCGGCGTGGTCCTGTGGAGTGGCCTCCCAGATCCCCAGATCTCACCCCCCTTGATTTCTATCTTTGGGGGCACTTGAAGGCCATGGTGTATCAGGAAAAGATACGAGACATAAATCATCTAAAGGAACATATCACCAACGCCATTACAAGCATAACGTCAACTGTGCTAATGCGTGTTCATCAACAGTGGGGAACACGTATTGAAATGTGTTTTCAAAACAATGGCAACCATGTAGAGCATATTATATAAATAAAAATGGTTGTCCATAAAAAAATGTTTATTTTTCCTATGTATGGAAACTTACGGCCCACCCTGTACTTATCGGATGTTCATGAAACTTGAAGGGAATATTAACAATGTAGGGCTCTATGGAATGAGACCGAAAGGGTTTATTCTATCAAGTTTTGACCATAGGTAAGGAATTTCAAGATTGGGAGTGGGCAGAAATTCCTTGGCATTTTCGCTGCTTGTGTAAAAATGAACAATGAATAATTCCTACATTCATATAATTCTTATGTTCATTCGTATACTTCGCATATTTATATAATCCTTATATTCTTATGTATATTTATATTCATATATTCATTTTGACATGTAAGTCCAAAGTCGCATAACGCTGACACGAGTTGGATAAATTTTTTAGTTGCTTTCTATTTTATAATTGGTGAAATATTTCTCTTTAAACTACGTAATCATTTTTTTAGATTTAGTAATCTTGTTAAATTCTGTATACATTCTCTCTTCGTTGTAAAAGATGAAGTCATGTCCTGCTTAGCGTTTAATTTTGAATCTTAAGCATTTAATTTTTGCTTTTGTGCATGCTTGATTGTAATTCGTGATGGAAAGCATATTTCAATTTCCATTTTTAGTTAACTCGGCAGATCATGATAACATCAGGTCTGTCAATATGCGGTTTAAAATAAAAATATGGCTCCCTCTTGCTTAGCAGTCTAGACATTGCTACAGCTAAAATATTTGTTTTGTCTTTAAATATTTTGCAAAGTAAATCAGTCTATTGAGAAAAAAAAAAAAACAGATCAGCATTAAATAATAATGATGTCAGTAAATATTTCAGTATATAAACCCATAAAATTTCTCCAGTGTTTATTCTGATTTTAACTGATCTGACTTAGAGGCTGAGCATTACCTGTAACATTTTAACAGTAAACTACAGAAAGAGCATACCTTTTTCTTCTCCTTGGAGCCTTGCTCTCTTCAGAGAACTTGGTCTTAAATAGAGAAAAATATTTTCCCGATGCTTTATAAGAAGAATCGGGAAACCTTCAGAGAATTAAGTCAGAATCACAGAGTCCTGCGATCCACTACAAGAAGAAATCGGAGAGTAGTATAGAAGAAACTACTGCGATTCCCGATACGGTACCAGCTACTCCAGAGTAACAAATCCGTTGCTGCCACCTAACCAGAACCCCCGTCAACTTCGAACTGACAAAGGCCATAGACGGAGGGGTTAACACTTGCAGCAAAAATAATTAAAATACTTTAAAAGGTTTATATTTGGAGAAAATTGCACATTAGTTATCAATAAAGCGGCAGTAACATTAAAGACAGCAATTGAGGTTGGGGCCAGAAATTCTTGCATTTTCGCTGCTTGCAGCAAAAATAACACTAGGCAACAAATTTCAACTTTTTTTTTGTTACAGACACGTGAACTACTGATTCCTACTAAAGCGCTGATGCTGATTTCAGATCTGATATCAAAATTTCTCTATCACGTCCAGATTTTGTGTAACCGAAAACCCCTATTTTTCACTTTTTTTCTCACCCGCTTCTATTACGAAAGCCGTCTAAGCTACTTTTCCGTGCCACGTTTTATGTTAAGCATACTTAAATAATTAGTGAACAGGGATGTCTTTCCTCCTTTATTCTGGCTTAAGACAGACAGCGGAATTCCGCTGGCGGAGTTACCACCCCTGCGCCCAACCATCCACCCAAAGCGCGTTAGTATTTTGTTGTTACTACTGAAAGGCAAATTCCTGTTCTTAAGTGAAACTTTGGTGTGTCCTCTTCCTTTGTCGCTTGTAGGATGACGAGCTCTCCTTCTGCAGGAACCAACAATAATCTCCCATCATATTTGGGTTGAAATTACCTTGGTATCTGTTTTCCATAACTGAGATCTTTTGGTGGAAGCGCTCACCATGCTCGTCACTTACAGCCCCAAGGTTGGCCGGGAAGAAGTCAAGATGAGAATGTAAAAAATGAATTTTCAAAGACATTCTGCATCCCATTATTTCATAAGATTTAAGCATGTTTTCTACGAGTTTACGGTGGTTTTCAGCTTTGTGGTTTCCAAGAAAATTTTTGACAACTTCAACGAAAAATGTCCATGCTCCTAGTTCATTCTCATTTAGGTTAGATGGAAACGATGAGTCGTGGATGACACTGCGGATCTGTGGTCCAGTGAAAACTCCAGCTTCTAGCTTAGCATCTGTCAATATTCCTTTGAATTTATCCTTTAAATATTGGAAACCACTACCTTGATGATCCATACCCTTCACGAAATTTTTCATAAGGCCAAGTTTAATGTGAAGTGGTGGAAGATGTACTTTCTGAGGGTCAATAAGTGCTGGGTGTTTCACATTGTATTTACCAACAACATGTTCAGTTCTAGATGGCCAATCATGTTTTTTGTAGTGGTTCTTGTCATCTCTGCTGTTCCATAGACACAAAAAGCACATATGCTTGTGTAGCCCAACTGTAACCCAAGAAGTAATGATACAACTTTAAGGTCGCCACAAATATTCCATGTGTGGTCCTTATATTTGATGAGTCTTAGCAGCAGTTTCATCGATTCATAAGTCTCATTAAGGCCAGTGGCATGTGCTACAGGTATTGAAGGTTTTTCATTGCCGTTGTGCAGTAATACAGCTTTAAGGCTAGCTTTACTAGAGTCAATGAACAGTCTCCATTCTTTTGGATCATAGCGACAGCCAATCCCTTGCATCAGACCACTGATATCGTGGCAGAAACAAACGTTTTCTTCCTGTAAGTAAAATGATGAAAACTGCAAATGGCGATGGCGGAAATGGGAAACTTTGGTGTTTGGTTGGAGAAGATTAAATTCTTGAAGTCTTGAACCAAGCAACTCTGCCTTTTCTTTTGGTAATTCCAAATCGCGCACTAAGTCATTTAACTCCGCTTGACTTAACAAATGTGGGGAAATATTTGCATCTGGAACATATATGCCATCTTTCCCTGTTTCTATATCACTAGCAGAATCTTCAGATGAACTGCTGTCTGTTATCGTTGCTGGTGGAACTGGTGGTGGATTTGTTTCATCATGTGGTACTGGTTTCATTGCTGATTCGCAGTTTGGGTACGTGATCTTTGATTTGTTTTTCTTTGTGAAACCAGCAATCTTTGTCAAACAAAAATAACAATCATTGAAGTGATTTTTCGGCTCACGCCAAACCATGGGGACTGAGAACGGCATAGCTTTTCTTTTACCATTCATCCAAGCTATTAACATTGCATTGCACTGTGCACAGCAAATATGTGGTGCCCAGTCCCACTTTTGGTCTCCTAACTTACAGTCAAAATAACACTTGTAGGCAAGTTTAATCTTTGTTGTTATGTTTCTACGTTGTGGCTTAGGTGTATATTGTCCACAGACAAAGCAGAAGTTGTCTGGGTGATTTACACAAGCACGTCTATTTGATGCCATTTTGAATTACCATACAATATCTGAAAAAACGTAGAAAGTAATTATTACGATGTGCAAAATAAAAAGAAATACACACCGTAGTACAAAACAAATGCTATAAAAACACACAAGTCACCACAACCTGTCACTTGCTCATCAGCAGAGAGCTTCAACAACCGTTCTGCTTGACTGTCACGTAGCGACTGACCGTTGGGCCGTTGCCCGTTACTATGCTCTTGACTCAGTGTTGCCAACTCGGGATAAATTTTATTTATCAAAATTGTTCGAATTTGTATGTAGTTGGCAAAAAAAATTGCTTTAACCTTGAAAAGCAAGTTTCATATTACTGGCATTAAGCCGATTAAAACCAAAATCTGGACGTGGCAGAAAATTTTACTAAAAGTGATTTGCATTTTACACAAAATCTAGACGTGATAGAAAAAATCTAATTATAGATTTGAAATCAGCATACCGAAATTAGCTAGGAGCACCTATTTCGTCTTCTGTAACAAAATCTTTGTTGCCTAGTGATAATTAAAATTTTTGGGAAGGAATTTGAAAAAATTGCACATTAGTTATCAATTAAGCGGCAGAAACATTAAACACGGCAAAAGAGGGTTAGTAGTATCGGCGCAAAAAGAGAGAGTGCAATGCAATTGTAAATGCTGGTGAATGTTGCATAACGTTATGCAACAAAGGGGGAGGGGGGATGTTGCAAGAGCAACAAGGGGTTATGCAACTTGGAGGCGGAGTTATCCCCCAAGAGAAAGAGAGGAGAAAGAGAGAGAGGTGCTCGTCTGGTAGGAGCCAAGCGCATATTAAGACTTCAGCCGAGCGGCCGTTGTCTTAATATTTTCCTTATCAGCCAGTTGGCTTATCTGGCTGAGCTGCCAAATTGCGCTATTTATTTAATTAAAGCATATATTCTGGTTTAAACAGCCAGTTGACTTAGAAGGCGTAATTGGCTTGTTCAGGTGTACATTATTAGGGTTGCCAGATTGTGCTATCCAGATATTTTTGACAGTTGGCTTAGAAATCCGTCAGCCGTTTTAGAAGGCAGCCATTTGCTGTAATTAAATATCATGTACAATCAACCATTACATCATTCTCTTTATTTAGACGAATTAATGGATTCAATTTCTCGAGATATATAGAAAATAAATATACATTGGAATATATATGATCAAAAATAATAATAGCATAAGAAATACGAATGAGAATATATATATATATATATATATATATATATATATATATATATATATATATATATATATATATAATCAAAAATATACAAAACGTTGTAGTATAACCATCAATATATTAGTACAGGAAAAAAAATATATATATATATATACAGTTATATTAAATAATTAAATATATTGAAAATAATAATATACAAAACGAAAGAGTATAATCAGATGCATATTAGTAGAGGAAATATATATATATACACAATTAAATAAATAAATAAATAAATATACATCCAAATACTTTATGTTCTACGTCGCAAACCGTCCAAGCATTACTTCACCGCTCAAGTTATACGAATACCTATACCCGATATAAATGGCTTCCATATCGTTCAAGACTATATTTGTGCCCACTTTACATTCAGTTGGCAAGTTATCTTTAAATACGGCTAGAATATAATCTAAAGCACGCACAAAGAGGTCATCGTTAACCACAACATCATTATTAAATACAAGTTTATAAACACTCTTTTCCAATCAAGGTTTTTTTTTACCGTCCCGAGCTTTTTAATCGTGAACTCTTCTTCACTCTGCATAGCTACTCATTATATAGAGATACAGCTCTTCAGGGTGAACAGTGTAGACAAGCTCTGCCCTGTACCGCTCAAGTGCTTTGTACCAAAGTTCGGGATATTTCGAAGAGTCTAAACCTTTTAAATATGCATCCAGCTCTAGACCATTCTCGCCTTGTTCATTCCTACATTCGATAAATCCGTCGAGCAGAGCAGTGTATGCGTATTCAAGAACCGTGTCAAAATAAATCATATCCGTAACACGAGCGTCTAATATAGGCTTCGGCTTGCGGAACCCGACGATTTCAAACATTCTGTCGAGGATGAAGCGGTTTCGCGTAGGGACAAGAACGTTATTATCAGATGCATTCTTCCACATCAGTCTAATATTAATGCATGGCTGATCGTTATTTATACACAACGTGCAAACAACTGCATATGAGGGGGAATCACTAATCTGCTCTCTTCTTGTACCTACACTTGCAGGTATTTTATAACGGTCCTCTCCCCACTTCTCAACTATCACGAAGACTCTATTCATCTCCTCAACACTTAAATAAATAGGATTACGTTTACCAGAGTTTGCTTGCCTGCAAATCGTTTCAAGTACATAGCTAATGGTACCGGTTTCACGCCTGAACACGCGCAATGACTTCGTCATGGACACATCGTACGCGGAGTTGAGAATGCTTCTCAAAGGAAGTTCCATCGTATTCGCACGTCTAGTCGGTTCAAACTCTGAGATGACTATGAGCCACACCTGGGCGGATCGGCTTGACGGGTGGAATGAGTCACGCTAAACTAAACATCTTTACAATCCAGTCCACCATTTGAGAGAAACATATGTCCATATTTATCCTTTTTGTTTAACAAGCGATACTCATTTCTAAAGTCTGTTAAGAACTCACACAGGCCATTAGCCACAACCTCACTACAAACCTCGTCATGATATATATTAATATAGTGGTAAAAATACTTAAGATTCTCCATGATGACAAGATTTACATTCTCAACCGTAGGGTACGACTAGTCGGTATGATGTAACATGACATAATATCGCTTGTCATACTACTCATCAACAAGACTCATTATCCATAACCGTTGCTTATCTTCTAAACGTGTTGTTTCTTCCACTTCGTGGTATATGTGAGCTTTTATAAAGGTTAGGTCTACAACATACTTCAATACATCGTTTGTACTATGAAATCCTACAATGCCCTCGCCAGAATACCCGTAGAGTATTTGAACATCTTGGTCCTTCGCAAGACTCAATGTAGGCCTAAAAGTATCAAAGGAGGGTGGAATAGGGAGTTTTTCAGTATCCACCACATCTTGGCACTTTGCCGAATACCACTTCATAAACGTTGAACACGAAATATTAAAGATAGCCATTACTATTTTTCGTCTATGCGGGAGAATACACGTCTGAGCTCAAGGGTATGCAGAGGTCAACTGAGCACGCAGAGATAGAGAAATGCTCAGTTAGGGGCAGGAGTCACGTGACCGATCTTGCAGTGGGTGGAGCTTAGCTTTTTACTGTACACACACACACACGCACGCACGCACGCAAAGGACAAAATGAAACCTTAATTGAAGCAAATATACGTGATAAATAAACATATCGTTAACAATACATATATATATATATATATATATATATATATATATATATATATAATATATACAATCAAGGATTAAGGTAACCAAAGGGTACGGTATCATAGATACCAGACACCTGGTAACGCTTCCTATAGATGTTACGGCATACCTTCGTGCCCCTAAGTTCCTTCACACCCCTCAGTTTCTCCGCCCGAAAATTTGCGTCCCCACAGTCAGTTGGGGTGGTTGGTCACCCTCATCTTTCAAGCACACTAGTTCCTTCAACGATTTAAAATTAACGACTCGACGGTTCGCATGGTTAAGCGAACCATGCGAACCATGGTGATGGTGCGTATGCACCATCACCATACTCCTCCTTCATCTCATCAGTTAGCTCTCCGAGGAATTCCCCAATAGTAGGCATGTATTCACCCTCCCTCGCTGTGAATATTACGCTATCTGTGTCAGCGTACAGCACCCTCCGTCCAAGAGAGTGCAGTAGACCCCAAAGTTTGATGCGGGCGTAGGCCGTTGTGAAGCTGGCTACAGGCAGTGCTGGGCAAGTTCCGCACACCTTCCGCACCTCCGCACATTCGCACTGCGCGGAAGTGCGAGATGGTGCGCGGAGGTGCGGTGTGCGGTCACCTCGGTAAAAGGTGCGGAGGTGCGGGTGCGGAAGGTGTGCGGATTGGTCCGCACACCCGCACTTTTTACAGTTTAAGGACTTTATTTAGTTAGCGATATTTTCAAACTTAATCTCATATATCATTATCAACTTATCAAGTACTTTATAAAAGTATTAATATATTAATGGAAACATATATTTCCTTGCGATAAAACTTTATATATGTAAGTAAGGTGCGGGTGCGAGCGCGGTTGTGCGGAAGCGCGAAAACTTAGAGGTGTGCGGTAGTGCGGGTGCGGAAGAGGCTAAAGTGTGGGTGCGGAAGTGCGGGTGCGAACCTTTCATTTGGTGTGCGGTTGCCCAGCATTGGCTACAGGAATGTTTGTAACCCGTGAGGTATCTGTGGCCAGTTCGGTGATGTTGTACATTATTATGTAAGTATTACCTACATTCACGATCTCCATAACCTCTTTATCGGGAACGTTGGCATAATCCCAGACTTCACTATAACTTTGTGCCAAATGAACGTTCCCTTTGCCGGTATTCTGTGCAAATTTCCCCCAAAGACTGTTTAGACACAACTTTGCACTAAAGCGCTTGCCAGGATTCTTAACAATTTAGGATCGGTCAAGCTGTATACCTTCATGGGCACGGTAACGCTGAATATACGCCGTTTTTTCATCTTCGGTATCAACCCCTCGCGGATATCCTGATGCTTCTACTTTATCCTTCAAAAAAGCGTTTATATATGGTGTGAAAAGGTTGGGTAGTTTCTGAAACCTCCACATCTCATGTATCTTCAATATTCTATACCCATGGCGAGCGGCTAGGGCCAGCTCAGGGCTTTTATATACACCTCTGATCTTACGCTGATTGGTTGCATGGTTACAATCACCGTTGTTCTCCTCTGCGCACTTCACGTACAGGGAAAACATGAGCTTGTTATCTATTTCGACGAGTAAGATCGGCATCCATAAATCGCGTCTACGAAAGAGAGTCCAAAGTAGCGCTCATTCAAATTAGCTGAAAACTCCTCGATGGTTGACATGGTGGGGCTCACCATTTTTTCAGGTGCACCTACGGGGTACGGATTGTCCTTCATCACGTAGGGGTATAAAGATCAGAAGTCGTAGTAGTGGAGTTTCACTCCCTCCGTAGGCGGAAAGTATAGCTTGAATGGGTTTGTGCGCCCTTCAAACAAACTGTCACCGCATTTGCGGGGGTCCAACACCATTGAACGTTTGATGGCCCTTATTTCTTCACGGTACTGGGCATCTGTTTCCATCCGTGCATCATACTCATGCTCCCACACGATTTGTGAGTGATCTAAGAGCCTATAAGTTGATCACGGTTACGGGTCCATGCGAGGCTGTCGGCAGGGGATCTTCCAAAAAGGTCCCCTGTGACGGCACATTCAGCGCGCGGGTATCCATGCCACCAGCAGCCGTTAAAGGAATACACAGTCTTCTCACCAGTGGCTGGCTCCTCACTTAGGCCATCAACCCAAAAAACACGACCATTGACATTAACGGGTACATCCCCCCTTGTTGCGGGCATGTTTTATGTATACCTCGGTCTGTTGGTGTACGTGTATGACCCAGGAAATAGCCTTGTGTCCATAACTGCGGGGGTTGTTTCTGTGAATGACTGCTAAAGTGTGTTTAGGCATGAAATTATTATTGAACACTGTAAAACAATGAGGCGATCGTGGCAGCGACTTGCATCGGATCGCATTTGAAACGGGTATGTACATCCTTCTAAAGGCTTGAAAATACCTATACACGTACGTCATTCACGCAATAACGTTCACATTCATCTGCTATATTGTATGGACTAGCTTCATTAAAACTGTTGTAGTAGCGATCAAAATCTCCACGCTCACTATCACTCATGTTGGTGTAGTTAAAGTAATGTTTGGGTGGAGCTAGTCCTACGTAATTCAAAGTTTCGTTTGTGAGGAATGTGTAAGGGAAATACCCTTTTGAAACTTCAGCGGCTACGCCCATGACCTTGGGTAGCTTTGCTAATTTACAAGGTGTGAACAGCAGGGTGTCTTTGAACTGTACATTACTTCTTATCTGTATTAGTTTGTTGCCTCTTTTCAAGGGATCACCTGTAAATATCGCAGACGACTCGTGTTCAAGCAACTCCTTATAAAGGAACTGTGTCAAATTTCGCCCCGTTATGGGTAAGAATATACACAATCATTTTTTTTAACTTGTTCGCTAATTTGACAATATAGGATACAAAGATTTTCACAGGGCTGCGTGTGCAGTCGTTTTCAAAACGTTTGTCCGTTTTCCACATTTGTGGCACTTCGCACTCGACGTCCATGCACTCATCACAGATAGTCTGACTTAAGAGTAAATGTGGAATGACCTCTTTGGTTTCAGCTTTCGTGTAAGTTTCTATATCGTAGTACACGGTTATACAAGGGCTATTTTTAGGCCTAGCATCTTTCATATAACATACATGCCTCACTCCATCCGCTTTATATTTTTCATGACATGTAGAACAGTGAATTTCATCGCATTTATGTTTGAAATTCCCCCATTTATCCTTCATGTGAAACATACCGCACTTACAAATCCTCATTTTCCTGCAAGTGCCAATTGATTTATGGAGATCAAAGCATTTATTATTGAAAATGTACGTCTACACACATTACATTCCCTCTTCTCAGTTTCAACTACACGACTTTCACATTTGGGGCTTTTACACTGCTCACATACCATGTAGCAATCCTTACAATGTTTCACCATATCATCAGCAAACTCGAGACATCTCTTACACAAACCATGATGCCTTCCATATTTTCGACTTTTGTCATAACTGGCGTAGAGAGCCCTTATGTTACGGATGGGGAGATACGATGTTCCTGACAATCCTAAAATAAGTAGAGGCCTTGTACGATCTCTCACGCTGCTTTTAAAAACATACACAGTCCTACGACGATCATCCATTCCAAATACGACAACATTCATTTCCTGCTCGGCCCTTCTCAGTTCTTCAGGACCCATATTACACTCAAACTCAAGCTTACAATCTGAAGCCAGTTTACGGGCACGCTGCACAACCGTGGCAGCCAAATTTTTTGCGTCCAAGTATTTAGCACAGTGAACATATGAGCTAAGATTATTGCTATAAAACCACAACCACGATCGACGTTTAAATGCTTTCTGTAAATAACCGGAGAATTGAAATTAAGAGTATAAGGTGTGGCACTATGACCCGCAACCCGGAATACTCTGTCAATATCTACCATGAAGTTGTCCATATTGAAGGCTGTACCACTTTGAGAGGCTTGCATTATACGGCCCAAGATATATTCTATGTCTACAGCCGCCAAACGTCTGAACGGTATTACCCAAAAATCGTCCCCTCATCTGACCCGAACCTGAAGGACAACCTCGTCCGGACTTCACGTTCGTCGCGGTTCTGAAGGGCAAACTCCACAATACGTTCAACTACGCGCCGCAGTCCGTTGGTATACAGGGATCCAGGGTCAACCCTGACCACGTACCGATTTCTAGTCAGGGCAGGGGTGGGGTAGCGGTGCGCACCAACTCGAATGTTATACCATCCTCCACAGTATGAGAAGCTGCTGTGAGGAAGTACCCGGAACTGAACAATGGGGCATATTTGAGGAAGGTACTATTGTGGGGTTGTGTCGGGTTGGGGCTCTATTACTGGGGTCTAACAACCAGGCAATCCTGGCACGCTTTATACCTGACGTGGAGGGCTCTTCATCATGCTTCCGCTTTGAACTGTCGCATGCTACAGGTGTCGCTGGTGAGGGTTCGTCAGCGGGGAAGGGTTCTGTAGCTGCACGGTCATCGGGTTCGTCTGTGATATCGATGATGGGGGCTGTACATCGTCGTCATTCACGGTTCTGTGGAAGAAGAAAACAAAATATAAGGAACAGCACTCAAAATTTGTAATATTTTGTAAATGACCCACTTAGGGGTGTGACGTGTTAGAGATGGAATCTGTAGAAAAATTCAGGTTCACAAGCCCCTCCACATGTATTATATCTGGCCCTACAGGATGTGGAAAAACTGTATTTATGCTTAAAATCATTAAAGATAAGGGGGATGTTCTCAAAATTTGTGCATAAAGTAATATGGTGCTATTCGACGTATCAGTCAGTGTTCAACGAGTACCAAGATGAAATTTTGTTCCACAAGGGTGTATTGACGTTAATTCGTTAAAAGGTAATGAGCATACAGTTATTGTAATTGACGATCTCATGTTGGAAATGGATAAAACGTTTGCCGAGACATTTACAGTGTTCTCCCACCATCTTAACATAAGCGTATTCTTCATCAACCAGAATCTATTTTTCAAAAATAGATACATGCGCGATGTGTCGCTAAATACACAATATCTAGTCTTATTCGCACAACGTAGAGATGTGTCACAAATTGGGGTATTAGCCAATCAAATGTTCCCGAATCAACGTAAGGAGTTTTTGGAGGTTTATAAAGAAGCCACAAGTCAGCGTTATGGATATTTGCTTTGTGACCTTCACCCGCGAAACACGTTTAGGGTGCTTCTAAGAACGAATATATTCCCAAACGAACCTGAAACGGTGTATATTCCAGAATGACAAATAGGCTGAAGAAATATCGTGAATTAATAAAAATCTATCAACGATTGCCCGGGCACTGCAACAGATGTTTGTTAAAAATATCGACTCCGACTTTTTAAAATGCATCTGTGAAATCTGTCTTAATGTTATAAAATGTAATGTGCCAATGAAACCCTCAGAAGGCTCGCTTACGTCGTTACAAGAACATAATACGAGCGCTCGCTCATAAAAGTCAAACTGTGGAAGAAAAAGCGAATTATTGTACAAAGAGGAGGATCATTCCTACCCATCTTATTTTCAGTTTTGGGCCTTTACTGACTAGATTAATATAATGAAGAAGGTGGTTGATTCCGCACGAGGTGTATGCTTCATTGCAAAGTTCAAAGATTCCAGACACGGCTCTAGAACCCCGTAAAAGTAGGCTTAAAAGAATGGAAAGCGAGTTGCTAGCCCTATTAAACAGTGAAAAGTCACCTGATGAGAAAAGGATCTTGTACCAAGAGGCTTTGCAGAAATTTCTTCATGAGTACGAAGATTATAAGAATCCTACAGAGCTCCCCGTGGTTATTAGGCACAGCGCGAGTAGCGCTGAGCATGGCGACACAGGACCTGGCCCGACGAGAGATGACCAACCAAAGAACAACGGAACACAACACATCGAACATGTGTTAAAAACAGTCTCCCACATACATTGAGGAATAAAGGCTTAAGTCTTTATAATCTATTGAGTGAGGACCCCATCATACAGTGGCCGATACAGGCGAGGTCATTGTTGAAGGAACAAGGGTACAAGGATCCAACATCGTTGACATTGTTCATGATCTGGTGAGAAAGTGGGACAGGCCCTCACCAACAGGATGGAAGCATATTAAAGCAAGACTACAACAAATAAATGTCCCCAAAACATTGATAGGTAATCTGAATAGGTTAAAAGACCTGGATCAAGTCTCGCATGTGTCACAACTGAGTACGCCATCGCCCCCAGCAGCAGCGTCTCTGAAGAAGAGAAAGAAGAGAACAAACGGCCAACCTTATCCACGTGTCTCTAAAATACGCAAATGGCTAACATATTAAGTAAACGCTATTATGACATTTCTAACCCCGCCTCCTATGGTGGCGTTAATAGACTGTACAGAGGTGTTTACGGAGTAGGGAAAAAAGATGTTGAGCGGTTTTTGCGGGAGCAGGATGCTTATACACTTCATAAACCGGTGAGAAAAAGGTTTAAAACGGCCAAGACAACAGCGGATTCGATTGACTCTATTTGGCAAGCGGATTTAACAGACATGCAAAGATATTCAGTGTATAATGACGGATACCGCTACATCCTATTCATAATAGATGTATTCTCTAGATATCTGTGGCTAATTCCCTGAAAAATAAATCGCCTGAAACAGTTGCTAAAGCGACCAAAACGTTGATGTTAAAAGAAGAAAGGGTTCCTGGCTATTTTTGTACGGATATGGGGAAAGAATTTATAGGTCGCGCTTTTCAGAACATGCTGACAGAGTTTAATATCAGTTACTACACTAGCAGTTCTATACATAAGGCCTCTTTAGCTGAAAGAGTTCAACGTACCATAAAGGAACGCATGCATCGCTATTTTACACATAAAAACACATACAGATATATAAACGTTCTCGGGTCATTGGCATCATCATACAACCGTTCACACCACCGTACGATTGCACAACACCTAACGAAGTTTTAGAAAGAGGTACGCTGCCAGAGGTGAGAAGAGATGGAGCACCGCCACCACACTCTACACATTTCAAAATCAATGATTATGTAAGGCTATCACGTTCGGGAAATAAATTCGCGAAGGGATTTGAGCAAGGATGGACACGTGAGATTTTTAAAGTTCGTGCTATGAGACCTAAAGGCGAGATAATGATGTATTACGTTGAAGATTTGAATGGGGAAGAGATCGCTGTAGGCTTTTACCGCGAGGAGTTGCAGAAAATGACATTTAATTTAGGAAAAAGTGTGTTTAAAATTGAAAAAATTTTAGGCAGCAAAGGTTCAGTAAAGAGAAAAATGTACCTGGTGAAACCCAGAAAGTTTCAACACCCATATAAAAGCTGCTGCAATAATGAAGCTTAAATAGTATGCAACATGGCGCCTAGCCACTTCTATGTCACACTCCCGTCTTCTTCTCTGTCTGTACATCCTAACAACACCCTGGCCAACTTTGTGACAGAACTCCACGGACCCATTGAATTGGAGCGTGATTCGTATGAGGTGGGTTTATGTGAACTCCAGTTAGTCTCCAAATTTTTAACTCTTGAAAATGAGCAAATCATATTTCTGATCCTTAGAAGAATCGATGAGTGCGAAAAATTAAGCATAACCTTAGACAATACTATGCGATGAGTCCTGTTCGGTGAGGAACAGCACTATAGCACAAATGTTTCGCTAGGAATCGGCATTATGATACAGCCATGGACATTGTGACGGGGTTAAACAAGAGTCTTGAAAAGTCGTACCTGACAAACGATTTACTTTTTGAAGTCGTAAACATAGACACGCCTGCATGCACATTGAAGTTAAAATCAACGCTTAGTAGAAATATTAAAGATAAAGAGCTGTTCACAATTGTGGCTGAGGGCCGATATAGTGCAGCTCTCCAAAGAGATACCTTTCACGAGGCACAGTATGACTTGTCCAGCTTAATGTATCAATTGAAGATGGGGAAATTGGGTGAAAGCTCCAATATCGTAGAGCACCAATTTGTTAGGGACACCCAGGCGCGCCTGCTGCGCATTGCACACATCCCCAACCATAGAGGGAAAAGTTTGAGCATTACATATGACAAGCCCCTTTATGTGAATGTTGCGACTAATCTATTAACCAACATCTCGATATATATAAGAACGATTGAGGGAAAAAATTTCCCATTCGGTGATGGGAGCTTAACAGTGAAACTACACTTTCGTCGTTTATAATGACCCGAAGGCCATTCACAGTCTATCGAGGAGTGAGATCAGCTTGGATCCATTTTTTCATCCATACTACGCACCGCTGTCCCACTGTTGAAGAGGGGTGCTAGATACCTAGGGAGGAAGGCGTTACAAACAGGTTTTAACGCGGCAGAAGACATAATGGGTGGAACTAACCTAAAGAAGCTCTAAAAAAACATTTAAAACGTACACGGGACGAAATCATCAAAGATGCAAAGAGAAAAATGCGTGGTGGCGGAAAGAAGAGATCTGCCAGGAAGAAGGGGTTACCATCACGTGGCGCTAAACGTAAAAGGAAAAAAAAAGAAGTGCTCTAAGCGTATGAAACCTATGGCTGATCTTTTTAACTGATATAAGCTGAGGACACTACTCTCACGAATCATAGGCTGATTACTAGTTGTCGAGAGAGGTGGCACTATTTCTGACTCGTCATGGCGCGTTTCATCCATCCGTGTAGTTCACAATGCTGTAAATCGGAACTGTCCCTCTTTGATATGCCCCCACTCAGGTCTCTATTGAGCATAGCGACTTTATTACAATTAACCCATTAAACACAATTAGTTCGCCGAGTGCCCCTATAGAATTCGTGATACCCAGCTCAGGCCCTTACTTTTTTGACCCGAGCTGCATGCACATGTACGCTAAACTGCGTATAGCCCATTCTGATGGAACGGACTGCGATGATAGTTACTCATGCTACCCTGAAACCAACTTTTTACACTCCATATTCAGCCAGTGTGAGGTGTATTTAAATCAGGTTAACATCTCGGCAGGAAGGGGTATTATCACCTACGAGCCTATCTGGAAAATGTCCTCAACTTTTCAAAAGAAGCGAAGGACACCTTTTTAACCGCCGAGGGTATTATCAGACTAAAGATGAAAATGGTATAAAGGATAAATTTTAAAATTCTAAAAAAAAGATATACGAATGTTTTGGACGTCTTCATACAGATTTCACATTCCAGGAGAAACTGCTTATGAACGGAGTGGATATGAGGTTGAAGCTCAACCGCACGATTCCTGAGATCTGCATAAATCTGGGGTCTGATCAGGAAGAGGGTGCGAAACCTGCTGTGATTCACATCATGGAGACGTATCTGTTTATACGCCAAGTGAAATTAAGTTCGCCAAAACAAATACAAATTGAGAAAGACAATACACGCCACAGTAAAATACCCAATTAACAGGGTACAGATCAAACTATACACGGTGCCCGCCGGGTTGGCCTCGAAGCAACTAGAAAACGTGGCCCTTGGAGTCCTGGAATGCAGGACCACGCCTCGATGAATGGAAAATATAAAGAGTGCCTTTAAATTCGAGAATTTCGGCCTCAAAAATATGACTCTATACGTAAATGGCATCGCTTTGGGAAGGACTATGATTACGGACTATTCATCAGACGCTGTGTTCCCGCTCTGTGCGAGAGCTGGTAGTAGTCTGGCTCATAATGCAGTGGCATGTGACGAGTTTGGGTTTGGCGTAACGCAGAGTTTGTCGAAGAATTTAACATTTACTCATTTGATATTACCCCTGACTTGTCTGCTAGTATAAATACGCACTTAAGTCCACAACAGAGTGGGAATATCTCAGTCAGGTTGGAATTTGCCAAGCCTATAGACATTCGTATTAGTGTACTCGTACCACGAATCACAAGTACTAATAGAAGTTGATCGTTTCAGGAACGTGGTCACAGACTTTTAAAATAGACGCGAATACACTCCAAAGAGTAATGAAAAGTGATCGAATCACACGCTCCAAATTTATCCGTGTGTTTGCGAAGAATGAAATATTGAAATTGCCAACTACGAGAAACTGGTACGGGATTATAGTGAACACCGACATTGTGGGGGGGGTGAGGGGATTCATTGGTTTACAATCTATTTTAAAAATAGGGAAAGAATGTACTATTTTGATTCACTCGACACTCAGCCCTGGAATGATCCTGCTATAGTAAATTTAATCGAACAGATACATGTACCTGAGATTGTATGGAACCCGTATCGCTTTCAAGGATGTTATAGTAACACGTGTGGTATGTATTGCATCTCATTTCTCATGCACATGTCACGTGGGAAGGGATTTATAAATTTTTTGAAAATTATTCGATTTCTGCGACACTGAAATGAATGATATAACGGTATGCAGACAGATAAAAAAGGTTGCCATATGTTACCACCCGCTGTATTGTGTAAAGGTGTGTATCTATATTGCGTAAAGGCCTATTTGTCGCCATTAAGACTTATTTAATGGACACTGGTTCCGCTTTATACATGTTTTCTATCATTTAATAAATTGAATGAAAATACAATGTGTTTTGTTCTTAACCACAAAAAACTTACATTAGTTCCTCGATGACCTGGCATTCGTTGGACCGGATATGAGCTAATACCTCGACCTCTGTGTTCAGGTCGCTGGGTTGGTTGTGGGATAAAGCATCCATATCACTTATTCCCCTTTCATCAAAATGAAAAGTAGCTATAACACGATCAGGTTCCGCATCGATCCTATAAGAAGTTAACATGATTAGTTCATGCTGAATCAAATAAAGTTAAGTAAAAATAAATTAGTTTAATTAAAGAGATACAATAAGAAATGTACAAATAAAACAACACCATATATAATATATATATATATATATATATATATATATATATATATATATATATATATATACACACACATATATAATATATATAATATTATATATATATATGCCGAAATAACCACGAAGGAAACAGACAATAATTAATAGCATGTGCACTAATTTACAGCTCAAAAGGACGATTAGCTGGGTGTGCTACGCTTCGTCTGTCTGCAACGGGCTACGAACCCGCAGACAATTCTTAAAAGTTTTTAATATTTCTAAAATCCTATCTGTCGATATATATATATATAATATATATATATATATATATATATAGGCTAGGTTAGGTTAGGCTATACTATGTCCCGGTTAGGTTCAGCTGTGTTAGGTTAGGTTAGGCTAGGGTAGGTTAGGCTATATTATGCTCCGGCTAGGATATGATAGGTTAGGTTATATTATGGCCGGTTAGGTTCACTTATGTTAGGTTAGGTTAGGATAGTCTGTATTATTATAAACGATAAAGAGTCCTGGCCGATATATATATATAGGCTAGGTTAGGTTAGGTTAGTCTATATTATTATAAACGATAAAGAGTCCTGGCCGATATATATGTATATAGGCTAGGTTAGGTTAGGATATATTATGTCCCGGTTAGGATATGATACGTTAGGTTATATTATGGCCGGTTAGGTTCAATTGTGTTAGGTTAGGTTAGGTTCAGTTGTGTTAGGGTGGGTTATATTATTATAAACGTGAAAGAATCCTGGGAATAATTTTTCGTTGTAGAAAAACTCAGAATAATGCTAGGTTAGGTTAGGTTATATTATATCTGGTTAGGCCATGCTAGGTTAGCTCGACCTCTGGACAGATTTCATTTCACTTCACTTTATCACGAATTTTAAAATTATTTAACACTGAATGAAAGCATATATGGTAAGAGATGAGTGGCAAAACGCTGGGTGATGGAATCCCCGTTAAACCGTAGGTCTAGGGTGGGGTGAAAAGTTTGACCTTCTGTGCTAGGTTAGGTTATATTATACCCGGATAGGTTAGGCTATATTATGTTCGGTTAGGTTAGGTTATCTTATATCCGGATAGGTAATGCTAGGTTAGGCTAGATTAGGTTATATTATTATAAACGAGAAAGAGCCCTGGGTCGATATATATATATATAAGCTAGGTTAGGATGTATTATTATAAACGCTAAAGAGTCCTGGGCCGATATATATATATATATATATATAGGATAGGTTAGGCCAGGATAAATTATGTCCCAGTTAGGTTCAATTGTGTTAGGTTAGGTTAGGTTAGGTTATTATAAACGAGAAAGAGCCCTGGGCCGATATATATATATATATATATATAGGCTAGGTTAGGTTAGGATATATTATGTCCCGGTTAAGTTCAATTGTGTTAGGTTAGGTTATATTATTATAAACGAGAAATATTCCTGGGAATAATTTTTCGTTGTAGGTAATGCTAGGTTAGGCTAGGTTAGGTTATATTATTATAAACAAGAAAGAGCCCTGTGCCGATATATATATATATATATATATATATATAGGCTAGGTTAGGTTAGGAAATATTATGACCCGGTTAGGTTCAATTGTGTTAGGTTAGGTTAGGTTCAGTGTGTTAGGTTAGGTTAGGTTATATTATTATAAACGAGAAAGATTCCTGGGAATAATTTTTCGTTGTAGGTAATGCTAGGTTAGGCTAGGTTAGGGTATATTATTATAAACGATAATAGGATATATTATGTCCCGGTTAGGTTCAATTGTGTTAGGTTAAGTTAGGTTAGGCTCAGTTGTGTTAGGTTAGGTTATATTATTATAAACGAGAAAGATTCCTGGGAATAATTTTTTGTTGTAGGTAATGCTAGATTAAGCGAGAAAGAGCCCTGGTCCGATATATATATATAGAGGATAGGTTAGGTTAGGATATATTATTATAAACAATAAAGAGTCCTGGGCCGATATATATACATATATATAGGCTAGGTTAGGTTAGGGTATATTATTATAAACGATAGTCGGATATATTATGTTCTGGTTAGGTTATATTCAGTGGTGTAGTGCTGTGGGAACGCGTGGGAACGGCGTTCCCTTACTTTTTTTGGTAGACGGAACGGCGTTCCCTCACTATTTCAAATAAATCCGAACTTACAAATCTCTAACGTCATGAAATTTTAATTCCCACCCCTAGAAGAAATATGAGAAAGAATCATTAACTGTTTCATTTCTTTTAGCTTCGACTGAGGCAATGCTAGCCTATAAAGATCTGGTGAAACAGTCACCACGGCGTACCAGTTGTTAACTTTTTTTTAGTTAATCATTCCAGTTGTTAGCTATTTTTATTGATCGTACTGGATGTCGTATATCTAATGACACTGGAAATACTGCATCTTCAACCTTGGAATATATCCTAATATCCAGTGCATATGACCTCAAAATATTCCTGAAATTGGTCAGATTTCAAAAGATTTCCCGGGGAGCTTACAGTGCCCCCGGACCCCCAGCTGTATGGGCTCGCCGCGCTCGCCATTGTCTCCCCCGCATCTGAGTAACACTTTCAAAATGCGTTCCCTCACTTCTTTATTTAGCACTACACCACTGGTTATACAGTATTGTTATAAACGAGAAAGAGTCCTGGGACGATATATATATATATATACAGTATATATATATATATATATATATATATATATATATTATATCCCGGTTAGGTTATATTATTATAAACGAGAAAGAGTCCTGGGATTAATTTTTTCATTGTAGAAAAACTCAGAATAAAACTAGGTTAGGCTAACAGCAAATTGTAAGCACAAAGTAGATATCCTTTTACTTCGCTTTATCACGAATTTTAAAAATTATAATATATGCAATGAATGAACCGGAGTACATTATCACAAATTAACTAATCACATCTCTGCGATATTGTCAGGGGGAAAATCGTTCTCGTTGCCACAAATTTCTGTGACAACCTGCGTTGAGAGAAGTTCATTTTGGTTAACTGCGTTGAAAAGGTGGAGCGCAGCCGTCGGGTAGAAATCTCCATCTTCAAACAATTCGGGAGAGCTGTATAACTGACTCATGGCGAAGTAATTCAAAAGCACTAAGCGAAAAAAATACTGAAATGAGGTCCTGAGATGAAATGCCCCCTTTTATAAATCGGATCGTGATCAACCTAAACACAAGAAACGCGAGCTTCCTATTGGCTATCAGTGAATTTTTGGGTTGGGCTTCACGCGTAGACCCGCCTAGACTCCAACCAGAGGTCCTGGGCTCCGCCCACAGGGGTGTGATTGGCTGCCCTGTGAAATCTGGGGCGTGTCAGATATTCCCATTCGTAGAAAGAGAGAAACGCGTTGTTTTTTAATCTTGTATTCGGCCCTGAGAGAGAGAAAGAGAGAGAAAGCGAGAGAGAGAGAGCGCGAGAGAGAGGGAGACGAGGAACTTAACAAGGTTTGTTTGAGAATCGGTTTATGGTGTCCTATGTAAAATAGGATCGGAAAAAATTTATTGCCTCTGAAATATAAAACGTCTCAAACTAGAAAGTAATTATCCATGAAGGAAAACCATCAGTGCGCGAAACTCGCTCTCCCATCTGTAAACGTTTATTTATCCCTGCGTTATCGTACGATACAATAAATACATTAAAAAAAATAACAGAGATGTGTGAGGGATGCGGATCACTAAACGCCAAAGTTTAGATCATAAACTTAGAGGAAAGAAGTTTATCTAAGGGATATATATATATATATATATATATATATATATATGTTAACCCCTCCGTCTATGGGCTGGGTTAGTTCGAAGTCGACGGGGGTTCTGGTTAGGAGGCAGCAACGGATTTATTACTTGCAGTAGTTTCTTCTAAACTATTTATTCTATACTGCTCTCCCGAGTTCTTCTATCGTGCCTCGGAGGATTCTGGGAGGCTTATTAAATTCTCTGAGGGTTCCCCCCCCCGATTCTTCTTGTAACATGTCGGGAGATTTTAATGACTAAGTTCTCTGAAGAGAGCACGGCTCGAAGGAGTAGATAAAGACTTTTTCTTACTGTAATTTACTGCTAAAATGTTACAGGTAATGCTCAGCCTCGTAGTTTAAATCAGAATGAACATGGAAGAATTTTTGTGGGTTTATATACCCATAAACTGCTAACATCATTATTAAATGTTGAAAAGGCTGCATTATTTTTGTACAGTATTTGAAAATAAAGTAAATCTTTTAGCTGTGGTAATGTTTAAACGAATAAACAAGATATTTGAAGATGAAGCCATATTTTTATCTTAAACCGCGTATTTTCAGATCTGATGTTATCATGATCTGCCAAGTTAACTAAAAGTAGAAACTGAACTATGCATCTTTAAACTAAAATATGCATATGAGTAAAAATTAAAAGTTTAAGATTTACAATTAAATGCTTAGGCAAGACATGACCTCATCTTTTATAACGAAGAGAGAACTTATACAAAACATAAACACTGCAAAAAGTTACTCAGGATTCATTATTAAGCTAAATCTAAAAATTATTAAGAAATTTTAAAAACAAATCACCAATTACACTGGTCAACAAAGATTTTTCATCAGAGTACAATTTGTGGTGGCTGGATAGCATTTTTCACGCTGATTCCAAAACTGCATTCAGATTTTTTCTAGCACGTATAGTTTTCAAGGTGAAGGCATATATATAACTACACAGATTTAACCATTTTAAATAGGCAAAATACTAATATTTCAACATTTGATTGTGTTTATTTTATTGTTTTTTTTTAGTTTATTCATCTTATTTATTTCAATTATCTTAATTATACATCTTATGTATTTCAGGTGTGAGCTTTACGTCTAGCAGCATTGTGATTCAGGCAACAACGCCGTGCTTTGTGTGTCAAAAGATCAGTCCAGTCCAAGAACTTGTTGTGCCAAGTTGGTGTACATTTTTTTGAATTTATAGTTTGCTCAGGTCAGTCAACATGCCTCGACAATGTAAGAATGACCCCGACAAGTTCTGTTTCGTATGCGGCCAGTTGACAACTAAAACACAGCGACGAAGTATTACAACCGACATTAAGAAAATATACAAGCTATACTTTGGTTGCCATCTAGGTGACCAAGATAAATCATGGGCGCCACATCAAATCTGTTCTGGCTGTTCAAATGGATTACGTGATTGGCTTAACAAAAAGAAAGCTTCAATGCCATTTGCCATACCCATGATATGGAGGGAGCCGAGAGATCATCATGAAGACTGTTATTTTTGTAGTGTGAACTTAATGGGGTTTTCTGCCAAGAACAAACACCAGATTGTATATCCAAACTTGGATTCAGCACGTAGACCAGTAAAACATGATGAAACATTGCCCATTCCAATTCCCCCAAGTGATAGGCTAGATTCTATCATAGATGACATGGAAAGTGATGAAGGTGCAACTGGCGTTTCAGGACCATCTACAGAACCAGAGTACACTTTTGAAGGTAGACATTTAGAGCCTAAAAAGTTAACCCAAGGACAGTTGAATGATCTTGTTAGAGACTTATCGCTGTCTGAAGAGAAATCAGAGCTTCTCACCTCAAGACTAAAGGAGAACAATTTACTTGAGAACAATGTTCGTATTAGTTACTACCGAAAGCGGAATTTTGAATTAACAGCATTCTTTTCAGTAGACGGTCCTCTCTGTTATTGCCATGACATCAATGGACTATTTACAGCCATATCTCAGACATATGTGGCATCTGAGTGGCGCCTCTTTATTGATTCGTCGCAGAGAAGCCTGAAAGCAGTTCTTTTGCATAATGGTAATATAATGCCATTCATCTCCATTGCCCATTCCGTCCATCTAAAAGAGACACATGACAATATGGATATACTACTTAAGGCAATTAAATACGACAGTCATCAATGGAATGTTTGTGGAGATCTAAAAGTTATAGGAATGCTTATGGGTATGCAGTCAGGATTCACAAAATTTTGTTGTTTCCTTTGCCTGTGGGACAGTCGCGCCACTATAGAACATTACACCAAAAGTGACTGGCCACTTAGGTATACATATGTCCCAGGGATAAGCAATGTCCAGTCTGTCCCTTTAGTGGATCCCCAAAAGATCTATCTGCCACCTCTTCACATTAAACTTGGTTTAATGAAGAATTTTGTTAAAGCAATGGGTAAAGTCAATTCTGAAGGGTTCCAATACCTTTCAAGGAAATTTCCGAAGGCTACTGCAGCGAAATTGAAGGAAGGAATTTTTGTTGGGCCACAAATAAGGGAGGTTTTGAATGACACTGAATTTGAAAAAGTCCTAAGTCCGCTGGAATTGAAGGCTTGGCTGGCGTTCAAATGGATATGTGAAAACTTTCTTGGAAGCAACAAGTCACCTGCATATAAGGATGGAGTCAAGAACCTCCTTGATGCCTTCAAAGAAATGGAGTGTCGAATGTTGTTAAAAATTCACTTCCTGCATTCCCACTTAGATTTCTTTCCTGAAAACCTTGGTGCAGTGAGTGACGAGCAAGGAGAGCGCTTCCATCAAGATATTCAGATGATGGAGAAGTGCTACCAAGGATATTGGAATGAAAGCATGATGGCGGACCATTGTTGGATGCTGTATCGTGAAATCCAGGCCAAATTTACAAAAGGAAATCACACTCACAGCGCTTTTAATAAAATAATGTATATATTCTTTATTTATAAGTACATTGAATAAGGTATATGATGTATTTGTTGTTTAGCATTCCTAAGTGTGATCTATACATCCATAAATTTTCTTATAGCAATATCAAAAACTTAAAAATATCAAAACCAGTGTATCTATATAACTATACGTGCTAGAAATAAAATAAAATCAGATTCGGAATCAGCGCGACAAATGCATTAAGAAAAATGTGATCATGTTTGTGATGAGAAAAAAAAGTTTCATTTTGTTGGCCAGTGTTATTAGGCAAAGCAGAAAGCACATCAAAATTTATCCAACGAAAAAATAATAATAAAAAAAATAATAACAATATCGCCGCGTATACATTCCTAAATGGCGACATAATGTCGCGTTGTAATTTTGGTTTATTACAATTATGATTATAATTACCAACTAATTCACATTCGCTTATGATTGTTAATTACAGTTTCATTAAAGTACATTAATTACATTATATTAAATTATTATCGTTAATTATAGTTTCATTAAAGTACATCAATTACATTATATTAAATTATTACAGTTAATTACAATTAAACATTTAACTATGGTTTTTTTTTTTACAGTGTTTCATATTTATAGACAATTAGGATGTTAAGAATATAACACAAATTACATGGGCATATACTGTGTGTATATATATATATATATATATATATATATATATATATATATATATATATATATATATGTGTGTGTATATATATATAACATAACACACATAATAATGTTTTGTGATTAGAAGCAAGCGAGAGGAGATTTTCACCTCAGAAGCGCTCGCTTTTGCTGCTGTCAGCGGAATTCGAACACTTGTATAAGCATTTATGAGTATTGCGAGAAATTAATTAATTTAAAGAAAAGAAATAAAAAGAATACATGTGAACGTACTTACATGTAAGGTAACTACGTACGTGATCATGATCATTTGCGAACATGTACGAATGCATAAAGTTTTGTACACACATTGGTAGTCACACAATAGGTAGACAATGGGTAGCTGAATGAATAATTAATAAAATTAACAAAAGATAAAGGTCAAGAAAGGAAATGGACGTATGAATGAACAACATATAAATAATAATAGGTTAAAGAATTTACCATACATTGAATACTAAAGTCATCCAAACTTGCATTATGCGAGTTTGTCCTTATGTAAAAATGAATAATTGAATATAAAGATTATATAGGAATTATTCATTGTTCATTTTTACACACATATATATATATATATATATATATATATATATATATATACAGGGTGTACATAAAGTCAGGATCTATTTTTGTGAAGCACTTAGAAATTATATGGAATTCAATCATAAAATGATAAAGTGGTAACATTTATTAAATAATTAAGAGTAGGATTCGACGTGACGCCCATCAGTCTCCCTGCACAGCTCAAATCGTTCCGCAGCATTTCTAAACACATTCTGGAGCATTTGCGGGGTTATGTTATCTGCAGCAGTTCGTATACGTGTACGTAAGTTTTCAAGACTCGTAATCTTCGTCTGATAGACGTGCGATTTGATAAAGCCCCATGCAAAGAAATCTAAAGAGGTTAAATCTGGTGATCTCGCTAGCCAAGGTCTGTTGCTTCCGCGTCCGATCCAGCGATTTGGAAAACGTCCATTTAGATAATCCTGAACAATTTTGACATAGTGACAAGGAGCACCATCATGTTGAGAGACGACGGGGATAGGATTGTTAGTACCGTCGTCTATCAACATGATGGTGCTCCTTGTCACTATGCTAAAATTGTTCAGGATTATCTAAATGGACGTTTTCCAAATCGCTGGATCGGACGCGGAAGCAACAGACTTTGGCCAGCGAGATCACCAGATTTAACCCCTTTAGATTTCTTTGCATGGGGCTTTATCAAATCGCACGTCTATCAGACGAAGATTACGAGTCTTGAAAACTTACGTACACGTATACGAACTGCTGCAGATAACATAACCCCGCAAATGCTCCAGAATGTGTTTAGAAATGCTGCGGAACGATTTGAGCTGTGCAGGGATACTGATGGGCGTCACGTCGAATCCTACTCTTAATTATTTAATAAATGTTACCACTTTATCATTTTATGATTGAATTCCATATAATTTCCAAGTGCTTCACAAAAATAGATCCTGACTTTATGTACACCCTGTATATATATATATATATATATATATATATATATATATATATATATATATATATATTCCATAAATATTTATGTCCTTCTATTGTTCAGCTGTTTACTTCGTTTAATTAGGAAATGTTCAAGGGGGAATTTGATTATACCGTCTTACCTTCTCTCCATTTCCCTCAAGATTTACACTCCAACTTAGAGCGAGAGAGAGAGAGAGAAAGAGAGAGTTGTACATATACAGGATCACCTTTGCTTTCAATGTTTCGGCCCGAATTGTTCATTCTGGCGAAGGTCAAACTTTTCACCCCGCCATAGACCTGCTTTTTAACGGAGTATATATAACAATGAGCGAGAGAGAGAGGGAGAGAGAGAGAGAGCGAGAGGGAGAGAGAAGGGGGGGGAGAGAGAGAGAGCGAGAGGGAGAGAGAAAGAGAGAGAGAGAGAGAGAGAGTTACAAGGAGAGAGAAGGGGGGGAGAGAGAGAGAGAGAGTTACAAGGAGTTACAAGGAAAAGAAGTACCTCAAAAGGCCTTGCGGCCCATACCGAGGAGGTATCAATGGCAACAGTGCCAGGGAAAATTTTCTACACCCTCAAATAGTGTGCAAGATTTGGTATAACCTTTTCTTGAAATGATCCACAGAGGAACTGTTCACAACTTTTGAAGGTAACCTCTTCCACTTGTCACAGATCTTATACGTAAAGTAATTCCCACACAGAGTAATCCTAAACCGTTTCAAATCCAACTTCCAACCATTGTTGTGAGTTGGGTTATCATTTAAACTAAACATGCTTCAAAAATCGACATCGTTGAACCCACGTAAGAGCTTGAAAACCTCGATCAGTTGACCGCGCAGCCTCCGAGATTCCAGCGAAAACAAGTTCGGGGCGCGTAACCGTCGATTGTAGCCCATATGCCTCACGGAAGGGATTAACTTTGTGGCCCTCGCCTGCACTCGCTCCAGCCTCTCAATATCTTTCCTGAGGGTGGGCGACCAGAACTGCACAGCATACTCCAGGTGCGGCCGAACCAGGGAATTGTACAGAGAGAGCACAATCTCCTTGTTCCGAAACTGAAATTGCCTCCTGATATAACCCAACAGCTACTGGGCTTTCTTTTCCACCTCTACGCACTGTTTGATAAACTTAAGGTCGCTGCTGATTAGCACACCCAAGTCCTTTTCCATATCAGTCGCCTCGATATTCTTCCCAAACATCGAGTAGTTCGACTTGGGATTGGCGTAGCCAATGTGTATCACCTTGCATTTACCCAAGTTAAACGGCATTTTCCATTTTTCGGACCACTCTCCTATCCTACCTAGGTCCGCACGCAGTTGCTCGATCGCCTCCGGCGTCCCAACATTGGCCCCAAGCTTGGTGTCATCAGCGAATTTGGCGATCCGACAGACGATGCCACCGTCTATATCATTTAAGTAAATGATAAACAACAGCGGCCTCAAAACGGAACCCCTTAGGAACCCCGCTAGTGACCGAAGCCCAACCTGAACTAGCCCCTTTAATTACAACCCTCTGCCGCCTATTCTTCAGCCAGTTTTCAATCCACCTACCTACTTCCCCACCGATACCCAGCGCGCGCACTTTCGCCATTAGCCGGCAGTGAGGTACCTTATCAAAGGCTTTCTTAAAGTCGAGATAAAGTATGTCAATCGCCCTACTCTTATCATACTCACTCAATATGACGTGGAAAAAATCGAGCAAGTTGGTGAGACACGACCTATGCCGTCTAAACCCATGTTGGGAGTCCCCAAGCAGCTTGTAGGAATCCAAATGGTCAACGATCCTATTGGCTATTATCCCCTCTAATAATTTACCTACAACTGAAGTGAGACTAATGGGACGATAGTTCCCTGGACTTTCGTGATCCCCTTTCTTAAAGATAGGGGTCAAGTTGGCTTCCCTCCAGTCACCAGGCACCTGGCCTATCTCCAACGATTTGTTGAAGACTGTAGCCAGGTGGGGAGCCACCTGGTCGCGCACCTCCTGCAACACTCTGGGGAGAAACTGGTCTGGCCCAGGAGCCTTAAACGCGCTCAGTTTGTCTATTCTATTGGCAACGACTGTCGCGGTGCATCGAACACTATCCAGGCCAGCACCTTCGTGCCTCACGCCTGGCTCGGGGATGATGCGGGTGTCCTCCCTGGAGAACACTCCCGCAAAGTACTCATTAAGCACATTGGCGATGTCCTCGTCGGAGGTCCGCAGAACGCCGCTTCGGTCCTTTAACGGACCTATCTATTAACCTACTATTAACATAACTGAAGAACTCCTTAGGGTTCCACTTGCAGAGGCTTGCCACCCGTAGTTCTTCGTTACGTTTCGCTAGCCTAACCTTCGCCTTCACTTCCCCAAACAGGCGGACATACAATTCAGTGTTCTCATGGGAACGATTGGCCTTCGCCCTCCTATACGCTACTTTCCTATTTCGGATAGCCAAAGCGATGTCACGATTGAACCACTTAGGCTGCGTTGAAGCAGGGGTGACCAGTTTTGAGGGTATGGCAGCAGACTGCAGCACCATAAACTCGTCCCGGAATGCACTCCACACTCAACATCGTCGCCGACCTCTAACCCCATCTCACCTACGCTATCCCTGAGGCTAACAAAGTCCGCCCGCCTTAGATCGAGCTTACTGCCTCTCGAGTTACTACGCTTCACCCGAGGGACGCACACACAGAACCTAATCAGACCGTGATCACTCCCGCCCAACGATTCGTCAATGGTGAGGCCAGTGACAAGGTTGTCTTCGGTCGTGAATACTAAGTCTGGAACGCTTTCGGCTCGTGTTGGCTCATTGACCCACTGAGTGAGGAAGTTCTCATCAGCAAAGTCAACTAGCCTCCTCCCTTCAGCATCAGCAGTCCTGTCTTCCCACTTTATGCTGCGACAGTTGAAGTCTCCTAAAATTACACATACCCTATCCACTAGCAGGCTACTGAGTTCGGTGTACAGGGCTGTATCCTCCTCGAGGAGGAGATGCGGAGGTCTGTACACCAAGATTAACCTATAGTTCGTCCCTCCCACGTTCAGATCGACGCCAAGCACCTCCCGTTCCGACCGCAACTGGCAATCAACCGGATTCAACGTGTCCCACAGGTATATTAGTACCCCTCCCCCCTCCCCACGGGTGCGGTCTTTGTGAAACATTCTATACCCGGGAATTTCGAACTCCCCAACGTAGTCCCTACGATCAGTATGAATCAAGGACTCGGTGATAGCAACGATATCCTGGTATTCTGATGCTAAGATCGCCCGTAGCTCGCAAAACTTGTTCGTAATCGACCTAGCATTAAAAAGCATTGCACGGAGGGAGCCTTCCCTATTCTGACCGCCCCCTAGCACGACCCGTTTCCCGAACAGCCAGGGCTGTCGGGAGTTGAAGAGCCCCTCACCAACGAGGGGGCAACTTCCGCAGGAGCCTGAGCCCCCTCCGACCTGGAAGGAGGGTCACCCACCTGTACCTGGACGCACCCTTCAGTTGAAGGTACGTCCGCCACCGGCTCATCATCATCTCTCCCCGGTGGTGGCCCATCATCTCTCCCCGGACTCGACCTCACCATTCTGTACAGGTGCCGGTCGAGCAGCGCGCCTAGCACACCTTTACCCTTGTTATTGAGGTGGACACCATCCCTCTGGTAAAGGTCCCACCTACCCGAAAATGCGTCGAAGGGGTCAATAAACCTCACGCCCAGCGGGACGCACAAGTCTTGCACCCTCTCGTTGATGCCAATGATCTTGCTGAGCGCGTGGTCACTGGCATTCATTCGCGGTAAAATACCCATTAACATTCCCCTGTCTGTCTTCAGTTTTAGATCATCCGCAAGAGACATCATCACCGCAAGGAACAGGTCGTTGCCACCAGCGTGGACAACGATCGCAGTCCTCCGACTAGCCACGCGCACCTTCTCTACCTCCTTCCTTAAGTGCGCCGTTCCCCGCCCAGGTAAGCACCTTACCTTCCTCCCGTCCCGGTTTGCAGAAGCAAAGTACTTCTCCTGGCCCCTGATCTGCGAGTCCCCAATCAAAACGGAGTCTTCCTCCTTCGAGCACAGGAGACTAAAGCGGTTGGAGGTCCTGACAGGGGCAACTGGGGTCTCAGGCTTCGGCTTCGCAGCCTTCCTGCCCGAGACCTTTCGAAACCCGTCGCCACCCATAGACGCAGTTACACCACCCGACCCACCCCGACAGGTAGCTACATCCTTCGATTTCTTTGGGCCATCAGTAGGCCCCTTCCCACCCTTTTTCTTTATCAGCCCCTTCCCACCCTTTCGCCCTCCACCTTGCGCCGCGGTTCCGTGTATTCCACGTGGTCGCTGGCGATTCTTCACACTGATTTTGTACCCTAGCCCCCGGTTGCACCTCTACCCTTTCTCCGCGGTCCCGAGCCCTGTCCAGTCCATCACTGGACCGCCTTTCCATGGCAGTTATCCTATCAATGAGCTCCGGGGTGGAGGGTGCAGCCGCATCAGTGACCGCCGCACCTCCAACAACCGGTCTGGACGACTCGAGCCGCCGGACCCTCTCCTCTAGCTTCTCGGAAAACCGCATGAGTTCGCAAAAGCGGCACATGCTGGAGTGGTTGATCTTCGCGAAGCAGGCTTCTTTGAAGTTCGTCACCCACTGGTTTACTTCACACCTTGCACATTCAGCCTTCAGTTTCTGCGGTCCAGTCACTGCAACTTTTTTTTTTTTCAAACTCAGAATGCTCTGAATAAGATAAAGCGTTCTAGCAATGAAAACTATCAAAAACGTTCTGACCAGTATATAAAAAAGGAGGGGGGGTGAATTCTTCCCGCGCGTAGACGCATCCACCTATTTGCAAGTGACGTTCATCCCTTCCAGAAGACTACACCTCTCGCTGCTGCCGCACCGACCAAAGGTCTCCCCAGGGCCGGACAGTCCCAAACGTGTCGCATCTACCAATTGACAAACACTCGCGACGCAGGCGTCACGGATTTCCCGGCAGGAGCGACAGCGAGATGCAGCCCCTTACTGAGTCCTACTAGTCACTTACAAGCGGCCAGACTCTTAGAATCCAGTGTTCAAGGGATATCCCACCAGACCCAGAGGCTACGCCCGAGACTTTACGCTGGCCTGGCAGCCAGCTGGGCAGTAAAGCTCTCTCACCTCAGAGCAGTACAGCCAAGCAACATCAATTGGTCACCAAAGAACGGTCGCAGGGGGCTGGTCAAGCCATTACGCGTTAGGAATGGGCTTAACGGGGCACTAGCCACACTCCATTCATCGCGCCCATACGCCTGGGACCCCTCCATCCGTCTCTCACAACCTACGAGCGTTAAATGGTGTTATTTATAGAGGTTCCAAAGCCTCTCTTCCCACTCATGAGGTAGCAGTAGGGTCCTAATAGTAAAAGAAGAGAAAAAGACTTAATACTAAAAGAAAAGGAGAGGGAGAGAGAGAGCGAGAGGGAGAAAGAAGGGGGGAGAGAGTTACAAGGAAAAGAAGTACCTCAAAAGGCCTTGCGGCCCATACCGAGGAGGTACCAATGGCAACGGGTGCCAGGGAAAATTTTGTACACATTCAAATAGTGTGCAAGATTTGGTCTAACCTTTTCTTGAACTGATCCACAGAGGAACTGTTCACAACTTCCGAAGGTAACCTGTTCCATGTGTCACAGATCTTATACGTAAAGTAATTCCACACACACTAGTCCTAAACCTTTTCACATCCAACTTCCAACCATTGTTACGAGTTGGGTTATCATTTAAACTAAACATACTTCTAAAATCGACATCGTTGAACCGCGTAAGAGCTTGAAAACCTCGATCAGTTGACCGCGCAGCCTCCGAGTTTCAAACGAAAACAAGTTCAGGGCGCGTAACCGTCGATTGTAACCCATATGCCTAATGGAAGGGATTAACTTTGTGACCCTCGCCTGCACTCGCTCCAGCCTCTCAATATCTTTCCTGAGGGTGGGCGACCGGAACTGCACAGCATACTCCAGGTGCGGCCGAACAAGGGAATTGTACAGTGAGAGCACAATCTCCTTGTGCCGAAACTGAAATTGCCTCCTGATATAACCCAATAGTTTCTGGGCTTTCTTTTCCACCTCTACACATTGTTTCGTAAACTTAAGGTCGCTGCTAATTAGCACACCCAAGTCCTTTTCTAAATCAGTCACCTCGATATTACTACCCAACATCGAGTAGTCCGACTTCGGATTGGCGTAGCCAATGTGCATCACTTTGCATTTACCCAAGTTAAACGGCATTTGCCATTTTTCGGACCACTCTCCTATCCTACCTAGGTCCGCACGCAGTTCCTCGATCGCTTCGGGCGTCCCAACATTGGCCCCAAGCTTGGTGTCATCAGCGAATTTGGAGATCTGACTGACGATGCCACCGTCGATATCATTTATGTAAATGATAAACAACAGTGGCCCCAAAACGGAACCCTGAGGAATCCCACTAGTGACCGAGGCCCAACACGAACTAGCCCCTTTAATTACAACCCTCTGCCGCCTATTCCTCAGCCAGTTTTCAATCCACCTACCTACTTCCCCACCGATACCCAGCGCACGCACTTTCGCCATTAGCCGGCGGTGAGTTACTTTATCAATGGCTTTCTGAAAGTCGAGATAAAGTATATCAATCGCCCTACTCTTATCATACTCACTCAACATGACGTGGAAAAACTCGAGCAAGTTGGTGAGACACGACCTATGCCGTCTAAACCCATGTTGGGAGTCCCCAAGCAGCTTGTAGGAATCCAAATGGTCAACGATCCTATCAGCTATTATCCCTTCTAATAATTTACCTACAACTGAAGTGAGACTAACGGGACGATAGTTCCCTGGACTTTCGTGATCCCCTTTCTTAAAGATAGGGGTCACGTTAGCTTCCCTCCAGTCACCAGACACCTGGCCCATCTCCAACGATTTGTTGAAGACTGTAGCCAGGTGGGGAGCCACCTGGTCGCGCACTTCTCGCAACACTCTGGGGAGAAACTGGTCTGGCCCAGGAGCCTTAAACGCGCTCAGTTTGTCTATTCTATCGGCAACGACTGTCGCGGTACATCTAACGCTATCCAGGCCAGCACCTTCGTGCCTCACGCATGGCTCGGGGATGACGCGGGTATCCTACCTGGTGAACACTCTCGCAAAGTACTCATTAAGCACATTAACGATGTCCGCGTCGGAGGTCCGCAGAACGCCGCTTCCGTCATGCTTCTAATGTGCTTTCTACTATTAACATAACTGAAGAACTCCTTAGGGTTCCCCTTGCAGAGGCTTGCCACCCGTAGTTCTTCGTTACGTTTCGCTAGCCTAACCTTCGCCTTCACTTCCCTACACAGGCGGACATACGCTTCAGTGTTCTCGTGGGAACGATTGGCCTTCGCCCTCCTATACGCTACTTTCCTATTTCGGATAGCCGAAGCGATGTCACAATTGAACCACCTAGGCTGCGTTGAAGCAGGGGTGACCGGTTTTGAGGGTATGGCAGCAGATTGCAGCACCATAAACTCGTCCCGGAATGCACTCCACACTCCCTCAACATCGCCGCCAACCTCTAACCCCATCTCTCCTACGCTATCCCTGAGGCTAACAAAGTTCGCCCGCCGGAGATCGAGCTTACTGCCTCTCGAGTTACTACGCTTCACCCGAGGGACGCACACACGGAACCTTATAAGACCGTGATCACTCCCGCCCAATGATTCGTCAACGGTGAGGCCAGTGACGAGGTTGTCTTCGGTCGTGAATACTAAGTCTAGAACGCTTTCGCCTCGTGTAGGCTCGTTGACCCACTGAGTGAGGAAGTTCTCATCAGCAAAGTCAACTAGCCTCCTCCCTTCAGCATCGGCAGTCCTGTTTTCCCACTTTATGCCGTGACAGTTGAAGTCTCCTAAAACTACACACACCCTATCCCCTAGCAGGCTACTGAGTTCGGTGTACAGGGCTGTATCCTCCTCGAGGAGGAGATGCGGAGGTCTGTGCACCAAGATTAACCTATAGTTCGTCCCTCCCACGTTCAGATCGACGCCAAGCAGCTCCCATTCCGACCTGAACTGGCAGTCAACCGGGCTCAACGTGTCTCTGACGTATATTAGTACCCCACCCCCCTCTCCACGGGTGCGGTCTTTGCGAAACATTCTATACTCGGGAATTTCGAACTCCCCAACGTAGTCCCTACGATCAGTATGAATCCAGGACTCGGTGATAGCAACGATATCCTGGTATTCTGATGCTAAGAGCGCCCGTAGCTCGCCAAACTTGTTCCTGATCGACCTAGCATTAAAAAGCATTGCACGGAGGGAGCCTCCCCTATTCTGACCGCCTCCTAGCACGACCTGTTTCCCGAACAGCCAGGGCTGTCGGGAGTTGAAGAGCCCCTCACTAACAAGGGGACAATCTCCGCAGGGAGAGAGAGAGAGAGTTACAAGGAGTTACAAGGAAAAGTAGTACCTCAAAAAGGCTTGCGGCCCAAACCCAGGATGTACCAATGGCAACGGGTGCCACGGAAAAATTCTGTCACTCTCAAATAGTGTGTAAGATTCGGTCTAACCTTTTCTTGAACATACCCACAGAGGAACTGTTCACAACTTCTGAAGGTTGTTGAACCCGCGTAAGAACTTGGAAACCTCGATGAGTTGACCGCGCAGCCTCCGCGTTTCCAGCGAAAACAAATTCAGGGCGTGTAAGCGTCGATTGTAGCCCATATCCCTAACGGGACGGATTAACTTTGTGGCCCTCGCCTGCACTCGCTCCAGCCTCTCAATATCTTTCCTAAGGGTGGCCGACCAGAACTGTACAGCATACTCCAGGTGCTGCCGAACCAGAGAATTGTACAGAGAGAGCACAATCTCCTTGTTCCAAAATCGAAATTGCGTCCTGATATAACCCAACAACTTCTGGGCTTTCTTTTCCACCTCTACTCACTGTTTGGTAAACAGAGAGAGAGAGAGGGGGAGAGAGAGAGAGCGAGAGGGAGAGAGAGAGAGCGAGAGGGAGAGTGTGAGGGAGAGAGAGAAGAAAGAGAGAGAACGAGAAGGATCCCTGCTAGGGAACCCTGGTTACCCACTTATCTACCAATCGTGAAAGGATGTTTACACTCCACCTTAGACCTACAGTTTAACACGGATCATTAGTTTACTCTGGTTCCCATTTATCTGCCAATCGTGGAAGGACGCACCGCCACCGGGTCTCGAACCTGGCGCACCTGGTTACCCATTTATCTACCAATCGTGAAAGGATGTTTACACTCCACCTTAAACCTACAGTTTAACACGGATCATTAGGTTACCCTGGTTTTCCATTTATCTGCCAACCGTGGAAGGACGCGCCGCCACCGGGTCTCGAACCCGGCGCATATAATCGTCTGTGCGTAATATTTATGGGCGTATAGACCGGTGTGTACGTGCCAAAACGAGTTGTGTGTATACACTGTGCCAACTGGCTGATAGTGCCTGGAGGCACTGGCTGATTAAGCCAACTGGCTGATTAGGGGCCTATAAGACAACGGCCGCCTGGCTGAAGTCTTAATATACGCTTGGCTCCTGCCAGGCGAACACCTCTCTTCCTCTCTCTCCTTCTCCTCTCCCTTAATGAAAAAATTTTAGTTATCTATTAAGCGGCAGTAACATTACACGGCAATAGAGTGTTGGCCCAAGCGAAGCGAGCCCGTCTACAGTAGTTGTTGCTGCATTTGAAATAAAATTGTTAAATATCGCATAAGTTTGTTAAGATATTGCGTTCATGTAAAAGTTAACTAGGTAATTTTAGAACACCTTGTATATATGACGCGCATTTTTATGATAGCTGTAAGGTGTTTTATTTTTATTAACTAAAGGTTAAACGGAAAGGGGAATTTACAACTTGAAATAAGTATGGATATGATGAACACACTGTGGGAAGTTGATGAAGACTTGAAGGATGCATTAATGCTGTCGTTATATTTTCATATCATTTTAAAAAAATATTTCAGTTATAAAAATACACCTTATAAACTAATTTCTATGATATCATTATACTATTTACCAATTAAAATTGGAACTGAATTTTATTGGGTCACAGAAGGAAGTAGTGACACGTAGAGTCTGTCTGGTGTCAAGGCATTTTGTGTTATCATTGTAACTGATGTAAGAGTTTGTAAAATTCTAATGTTAGAAAGTGTTATAAGACACATCACAATAAAAGAAAATTTTGTTTTCAGAATGCATGATATGTAATGTATGATGAATAAGTTGTGTATAATTTAAATAATTTTAGAGGTCGGACTAAGGAATGAAATGAAAACCTACAGTGTAGGACGATCATTATGAAAGTGGAGTGTAAAGCTTAAAGTGTTAAATCATACTTTAATATGATGTCACTATCCTGACAGCCTGTGATAAGAGTAAGTTGAGATAATGATAATGAAACTCGTATAATTATAATTTTATTTAGCTGTGTTTTATATTATATTTAGTGTGTTTTATATTAGTTTACTTCATTTATATTTCGTGAATTTAATTACGCTTCAGAGATAAACGGATAATTTAAAATTAATCTTAGGACTCGTTTTAAGAATAATGTAAATGCAAATAATGCCCACAAATATGAAATTGACATAATTTATGGTACTTGAAAGTAGAGATTCCCAAAGGAAAATAAGTGATCGCCGTTTGATAAATAAGTAAATTGCTTTGTTATGAGCAATATCACAGTAGATATACGCCCTTAATTCAAATTAGGGATTACCTGAAGATCAGGGCCCCCAGCCTTCTTTAGTTAGCTTTATAAGACTAACTAATGAAAATACCACGACCTAACCTAACCAATCGTTAGGCCAACTGTACGCCTTTGACGATTGATTACGTTAGGTCGTGATATTTTCGTTAGTTAGCCTTACAAAGCTAACTAAAGAAGGCTGGGGGACCTGATATTCAGGTGATCCCAAATTAGTATAGAATCAACGTCAAATGACTCAGATGCAATAAACTAGAAATAGAAGAAAGCAAATTAAAACAAACCTAAAGCGGTTTTGGAAAGCTTCACACTATGACATCCCTCTCGGCTCTATATCAGTCCTGATCGTAATTGTTTAAATGGATCTGCGCTTTATCTCAATCCTTTCCCGGCTCTGAATTCGTCGTGCCAGCCTTAATATAGCTCAGATTTCAGATATTGCTGGCATTTATCTTAATTAGGTTGAGTTAAAAGGATTGACAGAATAATTTTCATTAGAATTCCGAAATGAAACATTCCAAATGAAATAAGTATTAATTTGGAAGTGCATTCTTGATTTATTTTCCCTTTTTTATACTATTTCTTAAGAGATCTATATTCTCGGATGTATTTTTTGTAATTTACTACTTCTATATTATAAATGTTGAGGTACGCGTGCCATATTAAGAATTCATACATAAATGTTTTAGACGTTTAACATGCTTTTACCTTTAACGTTTACAGTATATCCCCCTGATAAAAAGTTTACTCGCTTTATTATACTTTTATTTTTATGTCCTCTCCTTTTTCGAGTTTTGACTACGCTTAAATATTGCAATATAGCAGCTTTAATATCCGAGAGTAATTATCAAAAGTACAATACAAAAGAAAAAATTTATTTAATAACCCTCTTTCATACTTTTGAAAATTATAGTTCATAAACAGAACAAGATAAAAGTTTGTACAAATTAGGAATTCGTGTTTCACTGATTTCGTAAGCAAAGAACTGACATACTACAAATTGAAACATTCATTAATCGATACACCATTAAGTATTCCTGTACAAGGGACTAATATTGTTTTAGCTTGTTTAAAAATGGAAGAAACAAATTATTGTGTTTGGAAATTTATTTCTATTCTTCGCCGTTAGAATGAGTGTGATCTGACATATTAAACAGAAACCCATTAGTTCTCTAGCTGTCTTTCGATACATTTTTCTTTAAAGATACGACTCCAGTACCAACAAAACGGATGGACGAAATATTGAAGTTCATGTATTTTTTAGTCTCGTAATTAAGAAGTGACTGATTTTTAAATACATGTTAGTTAAAGGTCTTACCTCATGTTACAGATCATATAATTCTAATTACTTACGTTTAAGTGTAGGATGGTTTTGGCGTCTCAAAACTTCCTCGTTTTTGCTGTTTCGTAGCTAAACTACTTATTTCTTATCCTAGGTCCCTGAAAAAATGTTTTTCTTATTACATTTTCTGTCGCTTAATACTCATCATGAATCTGTGCGTGAATTCTTTCTAATTATAGCGCTTGTCAAACCTGCACCTACGATAAGTTAGCTCCTCTCCAAAGGAAATTTCTGTCGTAAAGTTAGGCCTGGTACTTAAAGATCTGTAACAGCTTTCCCACGTCAATATGTTCGAGAAAACAAAGTGGTGAAATTCAAGCACGTGAGTGAAGATGATCATTTGAAGAGAAAATTCCTTTCTCGAGATAAACAACAAACAGTTGTAATACTCGAGGGAACACCGTCCTCGGCGAAAGGTATAAAAGCAATGGTACAAGACTAACTTTTTCTTCAGCGGTGATGCCCAGTTCGTGAGCGACGCTTTTTTGCGACTCGCATGGCAAGGGTGGCAAAGTTTTTAGTAATCCGTTTTTGCAAGCGTCGACGAGTCTTTTTCACCTCAGCGGAGAAGCGGCAAGGGTAGTAAAGGATTGGGTATGGAGTTCAAAGAACTTCTATTTGCCTCTTCTGTCGTAGAGATAAAATGAAGAGCTAATCTCCTCAACCTTCTGCCTTACTCCCTTCAAGATGACGCGCACTTAACGGTGGATCCTATCACTGCCACTGGATTTGGATACCCAGCAGGTGGGAAACTATGCTTAGCATAATTGCACCACTTTTTCCATGTCTCATCTACTCTGTGAGCAGTCCAGCATGCTCTCAAACACACACTTCTCTCCCTATTCCTCGCTACATACACATGCATCGTACACACTACATAATTTTTTCAAAATTTAAAAAAAAAATGTCATCAACTTCAAGAACCTCGGAGTCCACTGGTGAGGGGGCCATAAATGTCCCCACTTCTGGCTCCCCTTCCCCACGCGATACCGGGAACGCAGACCCGTGCAGCAGGGTGGATCTGCTACCGCCCATTCGAGATGTTCTGGACCTGTGTCTGATTCACTTTTCTTAAACTTCTCCAATATTCGTGGGCTTTTCTCAAATTTCCAATCTGTTGGACACCACCTCTCCTCCTCTAAACCTCATCTTCTTTTCCTCACTGAAACTCGGGTGTCTGGGACGACTGACAGTAACCCCTCTTCTGTGCCCTCTTACTTTCTCTATACAGTAGTACCTCGCTTAACGCTCAGGATGCGTTCCTAGAAAATGGAGCGCTAACTGAATCAGCGCAAAACGGGGTCATTATAGCATGTTTATATAAAAGATAGGTGAACATATAAATTAAAGTAAAATAGTAATGACTCTTTTATTAACATATAAATGAAAGTAAAATAGTAATCTCTTTTATTAAGGAAATATTGTTTATTTAGTGAGTAAATATTATGGAAAATGCATTACAGTATATAGCAAATACATATTATTATTTACGAAATTAATTGCACTTATATTTCAGAAGAAGGGCCGGCCTTCGGTTCTTCAAGCTTGGTTTTTTGGTCATGTAAGCATCAAGGGTTAATTGTCGTTTTTTAAGCTTTCTCTCACGAAGTATTTCTTGGTAGCAAGATATCATTTCAAGAACAACTCGCCTTGCCTTGGAACTCCGCTCATAATCTGAATCGTGTTCAACAAACTGATCCATGATTTCTGTGATTGTGGTGATGCTGTTGCTGAGGAATTCTGTTGTTAATTTTCTTTACTGGTGTTTCCTCCTCAGGATCAGATTCAGGTCTATTCTCAGTGCGTTGCTCTGCCAGTTCTTTAAGATCATCGTTGCTAAGACTCTCGCCATGAGATTGTAGCAGTTCCTCAACATCGTCTTTATTCACATCCATCATTCCCGCTTCATGTGCCAGCTCGGTGATGTTTAGCACGATCGAATTTTCTTCTATGTCTTCTGCTCCTTCCAAATTACCGCATGCTTCTGGTCATACCTTCTTCCAGACCCCGTTCATACAGTGTGGTGTCACTTCATTCCAGGCTTCTTTGATATTATCTATAGCATTCATAATTTATAATCCTTCCAAAATTGCTTGATTGATTGTTGATTTTCACCATCTGTTTTCTCTATGAGGTTTTTAAATGTGTGGCGGAGATAGTACGCCTTAAAATTAGCTATTACCCCTTGATCCATTGGTTGTATCAATGAAGTGGTGTTGGGTGGTAGGTAAACCACTTCTACAGGGATACAGGTTTGAAGTGTGTCTAGATTTGCGGGGTGGCCGGGAGCATTATCAAGTAGCAATAATGCTTTAGGTTCAACGTTATGCTCCTCACAATAGCGCTTCACAGATGGACAAAAACTTGAGACAAACCATTGCTGAAAAACATCAACTTTAACCCAGGCCTTCTTGTTTGATTTCCATATCACAGGCAGAGTTGATTTCGAAATTCCTCGCATCGCTCGTGGAGTTTCTGAATGATACACTAACATCGGCTTAAGTTTAAAATCACTTTTAGCATTACCCCCACGCAGCAGAGTTAACCGGTCTTTTCCAGCTTTGGACCCAGATGCACGTTTCTCATCGCGGGAAATAAATGTACGAGAAGGCATTCTTTTCCAAAAGAGCCCCGTCTCATCTACATTAAACACAAGTTCAGGAGGGTAATTACCTTTTTCTATGACAGCTTTTAGAATTGCAGGAAATTCCTGGGCTGCCTCTACATCTGCACTTGCTGCTTCGCCAGTGATACGTAGGCTATGGAGGTTAGTTCGTTTTTTAAATCTATCAAACCAACCTCTGCTTGCTACGAATGTTTCTGACTTATCCCCCTTTTCTTCTTGAATATGAGTGAAAATGCTTTTTGCTTACTCCATTATTATCAGTTGGCTTAAGGGCACGTGTCGTTGCGTTTCGTCATCCACCCAAATGCTAAGTCTTTTTTCCATCTCTTCGAACGATTGACTTCTTGAACGAGTTACTTTTGTTGCTAACAAATTCGAAGTCGTAGTTGCAGAAGCTCTAATCTTATCTGCATTTTTTAGAATTGTTCTTATCGTGGATGTTGCCAAATTTAAATAAGCACCCACTTCAACTTGACTCTCACCAGCTTCTAGACGACGTAACACTTGTAATTTCACATCCAGAGAAATACTTTTCCTTAGCATCTTTGATACACTAGAATCACTAGCACACTTTCTTTCTGACATGATGGGTAAAGCACTCTAAAAATATGTGCCAAAATATACAAAAAGGCTTTCCGCAACATGCACTTCGTACGAAAAGCACCGAATGACTAATTGACTCACTTAGAAATAATCAGCGATAATGTCCACACGCTTGAGTTGCCAGAAAACACTATAGCGAAACAGCGCAGAGCGGGGCAGCATTAAGCGAGGTACTACTGTACTCAATTTCACTCCAAAGGTGGATGTTGCGTATACGCAGAGATGGGCAAGATCACCAACTTTGGTGATCTTGAAGATCAAGATCAGATCACCAGAAAAATGTGATCTTGAAGATCAAGATCAGATCACCAGAAAAATGTGATCTTGAAGATCCAGATCAAGATCGTGATCTTGAAGATCACTTTTCAAGATCACTTTTTAAGATCACTTTTATATGAATTGAAAAAAGTTGTACTCTTGTAGAGTAAACAAAAACAAATTATTTTGTTAATCACTCCTGAAAAGTATCACTCCTAATACTCCCCTGAGGGCTGAGGCAATACAAGCATCGCATCCTACCCATGTCACCTGATCTAAACCACGGGGATTGACGATTCCCCTTTCAGTTTTTCAGGTGGTAAACTTAAAACTTAGTATTATCATAACTTATCAGCAAAGAAAAAACTATTAAATGACCTACATATAGTTTTTAGTTCTATTTTTCTCAATTCTCATTTCACCAGGTCCATAACCCATATCAATGAATGGTCAGCATATACAGTATAAGTAAACATTTTTTACATAGAATTTAATTTTACAGTTTTACTGCAGTACGCAATTACTGACAATATAAGGGTAAAAACCGCAAGTTAAGAGTGTTAATTTAATGTTCAACCGCTGTAAACATTTGCTTTCAGCAAAACCAATTGTTCAAAGTTACCATCCGAGAGACGACTTCGTTTGGGGCTATGAACCATGCCAGCAAACGAAAACAACCGTTCCACTGGTGCAGAGGAAGGTAGCGTGGTGTTATACCTCTTGAAGATCTTCTTTATAGCAGGATACCTATCTAAAGAGTCGAGTGCCTTACTGGTGTCCTGCAAATAATTGAGGACTTCCAAGTCTTCCTTGTTGTTAGGAGCAGAGAATAAGCCGTCCATAGTTCTGAAGAAATCGTCTTCAGATGATGAGTCTGAGTTCACCGAACTATTACCACTGCTGTCAGAATTACAATTTCTTACAGCCATTTGCAGCTTGTCTTTTACTTGAGACTTGATTGCTTCATGATCGCCGAAATTAGGCCCTTGCAACAATGATATCCATCTAAGTTTGAAATACGGATGAGATACTGAGGCCAAAACGGCATCAGTTACCTCGGGGCTCAACGACAAAAAATGACCAAATCTGGCATTGAAGCCAGAGACGACTGCTGCCAGTATTGGCATGCAGTGTCTCAAGCGCAGTCGTTTGGTTGGATAGGCTCCAATCTTGCGAGGGCATCTTGAGTCACTAGGACTGTTGGAAGAAGACAACCGTAGTAGCATTCTTTCTCTGCCTGTAATTTGTTGAGGGCTGCTGCAATTGGTTTTAGAACAGACAAATATTCTGAAATAAATTCCAATTCATTGTCTTTGAGGATGGGTAGATTCAGTTCTTCAAGAGCTACATTCACGTCGTTCTTATGTTTATATATTTGGCTTAATGAGTCGTACATTGAGTTCCATCGGGTGACGCATGGGTACCTAAATTGGACGCCAGTTATTTCCTGTATTTTTTCTGCTGACTTGGGTTTACCAGCAGCATTCCACAGCGCCGAACATTTTCCCATTGCAGAATGCTTTATCTTCTTTAGTCCAGGTGAATTCAGTCCTTTATCTGCATCAGTTGTTGCTACCAAGTTCAATGTGTGGGAGGCACATCGAATATGGGATGATAGTTTCACTGACTCCTCTCCATGCTCTCCTGAATGTTCAGGAAAGTTGCTGATGATAACCTCTTCATCTGAATCTTTTTCATCATCATCTTCATCTGCATCATCTTCATCAATGTCGTCAGTACGATTCTGAACACGAACACCGAACTCTTTAAAGCATTTCACCATGTTCGATGCATTGTCGGTGAATGTAGATACAACTTTTCTATAAGATAAACCATGCTCCGAGTTGATCCTGTCCAATATTCCAGCAATTTTATCAAAGCTATGTGTTCCACGAAATCTTCGGCATGCCAGTGCAGCTGATCCTCGCGACAAGTCATCATTGATCTGTAATGTAAGAATATAAAATCAATGTTTGTATGAACATTTTTTTAAGCTTAATTTAATAATATTGGTTAGACACGCACCAGCTAAACTGCGCCACCAAACATTGAAGAGAAGAACTATGTGATATAAAGGAGGCAATTCAGCGATGAGTCGCCTACCATACCACCACATCAGTGACCCATCCCATAAGAGCAAAATGTGGAAGAGTCCATATTCACAGCCTGTGAATATGGACTCTTCCACATTTTGCTGTGAATCAGACACAATGACAGATGACAGAATCAGTGAATTAGTGTGAAATTACTGTGAATCACAGCAAAATGAAGACTCACCAAATTAATGAATGAAGAACACATGTCGAATAATTGAAAAGATTATACTATAAGTCTATCAGACTATCAGTCTATCACCAATGGTCAATCAATTTATCAATTATATAAAAATAATACACTAAATCAATAGCATACCCAATGCGCAGTGACTCCCATGAAACTGCGGTGATTAGTTGACCATATGTCGCATGTAACACACACATGGTCAACTGCTGCCAGTTTTGCTTGTATGTCTTCCTTCATTGTACTGGTTGTTGTTGCAAGAGATCTAGCCAGGGTGCGTCTAGATGGCACCTGAACAGCCGGGTTGACGTCTGAAAAAAATAGCAAAATATTTGAGTTATACTAACATGAAAGAAGATCCTTAAATTCATGTAGTTCAACTAGGCTCAATGGTAGGAGCCCATTAGCCACAAGCGAGAGAATCTTCTTTTCAAGGATATCCTTGCATATTGGTGGTCCTGGTTTTTGCTTGGAAATGTGGAACATGCTTAGTGTTGACTGCTTGGCAATTTTGGCAGGGCCAGCATTGCTGCTGCTGGCATCTTCTTCTTTAGCTGGACGCTTGCGAGATTTTTTCTCCGATTCATATTCACCCAAAAGATCCGAATGTAGTTTCTGCACAAGAAAATAAATTATTATCATGCGGAGAGACTTCTTGAACACCCTGTATAATATTTATCAGAGTATCAAACTTCTAGTTGAAATTAATACTTAACAAGATTCTAAAATTTTTTTATCTTTAACTAAAATTATTTTCACCATGATCAGTGCATTTTTATCCTATGTTAAATTGAAAGCCGAATTTCGTCCTTCAGTAACTAAATAGGAGAAATTACAGACATGGATCAGACAGAGAGAAAGACAGATACACCTGGCGTTTTATTATAGTTGGATATCGGCAGTTTTTAATTTAGTTACTAGTCCATAATCTATTAATATCTGAAGTGCACAATATATTCAAATGGACGTCTATGTAAATGTAGCATTAGTCTTGTATGGCACCAGTCACTTAAAATATGACTTGAACCATTATGTTAATGTTGCTACTTACTACTTAGTTACTAAGTAGTACTAACCCTGAGGTGCCTCAGAAGATTGCTTGTTGAGTCGAGGCCAGCAGACAGAATTGTAGTTTTCTTTGTACACTGCCTACAAATAACTTTGATACTGTTTCCAGTTTTTTCGACAATTTGAAAATATTTTCCGTTCAATAGCACAGATTGATCCTTATTACCAACATTGTTATCTAAATATATTGAATACTGTTCTGGTGACAACCTAGAATATTTGGTTCCCTTGGGAGCCTGTTGAAGTTGTAAAATTGCACTCATTATTAAAAAATTCAATCTGTAAATAAAATATGTTTAGAATTAATTTATTATGAATACGGACCTATAGGCTATATTTTATGCCTATATATAATAATATATTAATAGAACACTTTTAACATAATTGCACAGTAAATTACACTTTTTACGAGCCTAAATTCCACAGCAACTACACCTTCCATGAGCCCACGCATGACGCAAGTCACCCAACTAACAGAAAACATAAACAGTCGGTGTTGAACAAAGTTGCCACCAGATGTCGCTTGGACAAAAAACAAATGACATTCGCATAGCGGCATATTTAAGAATCTGAAATTAAAAGTGATCTTGAAGTCTAAAGTGATCTTCAAGATCAAGATCACAAGAAATAAAGTGATCTTAGATCAAGATCAAGATCACCATAATAAAAGTGATCTTCAAGATCAAGATCAGATCACGATCTTGATCTTCAAGATCACGATCTGATCTTGAAGATCAAGATCGTGCCCATCTCTGCGTATACGTACGCAATGACCTAACTTGTTCTCGTATTTCCGAACTCTAATCTTCTGAATTCTATACGCTCTGGCTACGACTTACATGCCAGTCTCAGACTAAATACATCTGCGCTGTTTACCTTACTCCTAATTCTAGTGACTATCCAAAATTCTTTGACTATCTCACTTCCAAAGTGGAATACATTCTTTCCCGCTCTCCCCTTGCTGAAATCTCCATTTTAAGAGATTTCAATGCTTACCACCACCTTTGGCTTCCCTCCAATTTCACTGACATCCCTGGTGAACTAACTTACAACTTTTCTAACCTAAAGGACTTAAAGCAGATTGTACAGTACCCTACTCGTTTCCCAGATCGCCTTCAAGAAAGGCTCAACATTCTGGATTTATTTCTTACCGCTCGTCCTTCTGCTTACTCTGTGAAACTTTTCTCTCCATTGGGTTCCTCCGATCACAATCTTATATCTGTTTTTTGTCCTATCGCTCCAATTCGGCTTTTGGATCCTCCCAAGAGGAGGTCCTTGGGCAGTACTTCTGTGATTTCCCATGGAATGATTACTGCTTCCGTGGCCGGGGCCCTTCTGGGTGTGCTGAACGCATCAGAGAGGTGAGTCTCTCGGGCATGGAGGCGTACATTCCATATTCTTTTCCTACTACTAATGCAAAAAAAACCTTCGTTTAACTTACTCGTTCTAATGCTCAGGGCCGTTTCTAGCTATTAGGGGGACCTAAGCAGTATACCCATTTGAGGCCCCACCCCTCCATCCACCAATTCACGCCTTACTACATCACCTCAGCACACACATACAAAAAATGGCTGTATTAATAAAAAACAATTATGAAACAATTTTAATGAAACATTTATGTCCAAAACAACAAATATGTACTTTCAGAAGACAAACAGAAAAAATACTCTTCATGAAATTCCTGAAAATTAGCTTATACATTATTTAGAATAAATGACACAGAACTATGTATAAAAAAGTAATGCAATTATCAACTACCAAACAATTATTAACTCTACGATACAATCGTACAATAGCAAACAGTTATACAGAACAGTTTGTATCTTCAAAATTTTTGCCTCCTAGATTTTTTCTGGCCGAAATCATCAATAACATCATCATATGAAATCTCCCAGCCAACGTCCTGGTTGATGCTTATGATGCCAAGGCCACTGAGGCGATCCTGCCCCATTGGTGATCTGAGGTAGTTCTTGATTAGTCTTTTGTTTTTGTGAGGAGGTTGACTGCCACATCAAACTGCATTGTAGGAGACTGCAGAAGTTTGCTCACATGGTTAACTGCATGAAGAATGTCATACCATACTACTGTGAAAATCTGAAAGCGATAAGACCCTACCTCCTCTGCAAGTGCTTGTGCTTCAGTCCTGGCTATGGCATCTGTGGCATTGTTTCTGACTTCCAACAGGGCCTCTCTGATGTTGTGGCTCTGGTATCGCACAGCCTCAATGCTCTTAAGCCGGCTCTCCCACATGGTTTCACTTCAAGACTTGAGTGTTATGTTCACGTGCTTCTTTCTTTAGGATTGTCCATCTCTGTGTAGCTGCTGCAAAAAGGTTGTACAATTTTTGTACGTTGCCAAAGAAGCTGATGGTATCTGTGGAAGCTTTAGCTGCATCAGCCACTACAAGATTCAGAGTGTGAGCCCCAAATGGAGCATAGAGTGCACGACAGTTCTTCTCTAATAACCTTGCCTGAACACCTTTGTTCTTGCCCTTCATGTTCGCTCCGTTGTCATATGATTATCCTCTGCAGTCATCAAAGTGAATATTCAGTTCATCTAGTCTCTTCAGAATCAGAACTGATAAACCCAGGCCTGTACTTTCTGAAGCCTCAAGAAAGCCCAAGAAGTATTCTTTTATTTCTGATACTTCACCTATTATAACAGTTCTGATAATAATCGACATCTGTTCTTGGTGGCTTATGTCTGGAGTGCAGTCTAAAATGAGTGAGTAATATTTAGTTTGTTTTATTTCTGCAACAATGGCATCCAAGATCTTCCCACTAATGGACCCAATGAGCTCATTTTGAATGATGTTTCCTAGGTAACTTGAATGACTATATTGGCCACTTTCGACTCTGCTGATGTGTTGTTTCATCACTGGATCAAATTTGGCAAGCAGCTCAATCTCCTTCAAGAAGTTGCCATTGTCTCGATTGTACAATGTAGAGGAAGACCCCCTGAAAGCAAGGTTTCTCTCTGCCAGTGAATGGATTATACTTACATGACGTGTGAGAACATCTCGCCAGCGTCTTCGCTCTACCTCCATTAATGACATTTCAGTTTGGTCAATGGTCCTCCCAGTTTTTAGCCGCAGTTCCAGATCTTTCCATGTTGCCATGTTATCTGCATGTTCTGAACTATTTTCATGGCCTTTCAGAAGCGAACCAACGTTTATCCAGTCTGAAAGTCCATCCGTAATTAGTTTGTACGACTTCCTTGAAAACAACTTGCAGCAGAAGCAATAAAGAGCATCATTCCTTCTAGAGTACATCAGCCAGCTTCGCTTTATTTTTCCCCATTAATTAATGTTCTGTACATGTAATGGTGATGAACGCTTCTACCGTCCTCTCTTTTAGGGAATGTGAAATCTGGACTGATTTGAAATGGTCCTCGAGACACCAGATCTGTCTTCAAAGCATCTGACAGGACAACTGGCCAGTCATACGGATCAAGCGGTGGGGCAGATCTTGGTTCTTGTTATTCAGTAGAAATGCCTGTGTGTGGTGTTTGAAGCTGAACAGAAGATGGGCCACTTGTTGGTTCATCAGACTCTACTTCTACTGGTGTTTGAGGTTGCATAGAGGATGGTCCTGCTGTTGGCTCATGATGCTCATCAGGCTTTGCTGAGGATGGCTTTTCCAAATATTTCAGTAGTGCTCCTGAGAAGAACATAACATTACATACTCTGTTAATTTTTGCTAAAATACTCTTTCTTATCTTGTTTGATAACACTAGGGAACAACATTTTTGTTTCTTGAAAACTATTTGGTGTTTCTTATAGAACTTTTCATGCTGATTCCAAATATGGTTTCAGAATATTTCTATCACCCATAGTTTTCGAGAAAATAATATTTCCATTTACTCAGAGTTTTCCCAAAATATTAGTTAAAATTAAGTGTACTAATTTAATTTTACTTTCTTTTTTTCCAGGTTAACTATATTTAATAGTATTTTTTGCATTAAAAAAAATACAGCTATTTAAACAAACAGATTTTTAATAAAAAGAAAGAAATTTTTTTCAAGTTTTGCTCAAATTTTAAAATTTTTCATAGTAGAAAATTTGGTTTTTCATTCCAAAAAGTTTTCCGTGATTTCAATAATTTTCCGCCAGCATGGATCGAAACTGTATTAATCCCAGAGATACATTTTGCTACGTATGTGGAGAACTGACCATAATGGCACAGAGGAAGACGATGACCCCACTCGTGAAGAAGGTTTACGAACTTTATTTTGGATGTAATGTAGGCGACCAAGATAAATCCTGGGCACCTCATATCTCATGCATTTCCTGTGCCGTCACTCTTAGGGGTTGGATTAAAGGTACCCGCAAATCTATGCCATTTGCCATACCAATGATTTGGAGAGAACCCAAGGATCACCTAACGGATTGCTATTTTTGTGTGACTAACGTTTCAGGATTCTCTGCCAAAAATAAACATAAAATTCAATACCCAAATCTTGCATCTGCCATGAGACCAGTACTACATGACGATGATAACCCAATTCCAACTCCCCCAAAGTCATGGACACTGGATGAAGAGTCTGAAGTTGAACCAATGGAAATTGATGACACTAAAGATAGAGACTTTCAGCAACCTGAATCAAATAAACCACGTATGATAATGCAGGTTATGCTGAATGATCTCGTGAGAGATTTGGACCTTCCGAAAAAGAAAGCGGAATTATTGGGCTCCAGGTTACGTGAATGGAATTTGCTGGCAAAAGATACAAGCATATCGGCGTTCCGCACTCGCCAAAAAGATCTGATGCAGTATTTCTCCTCGTCAGGTGGTTTATGCTACTGTAATAATGTAAATGGACTGCTGTTAGCTCTCGGTCATGAGCATAAATCTGAAGATTGGCGTTTATTTATTGACTCTTCGAAGCTAAGCCTCAAGGTTGTACTACTTCACAATGGAAATAAATACCCTTCCATTCCTGTAGGGCACGCTGTCCACATGAAGGAATCTTACGAAAATATGAAACTCATCCTTCAGCAGATTAATTATGACCAGTTTCGTTGGTATATATGTGGGAATTTAAAAGTCGTCGCGCTTCTTCTGGGAATGCAGCTCGGTTATACGAAGTTCTGCTGCTTCCTTTGTGAATGGGACAGCAGAGCCAGAGATTCGTATTATTTTGTAAAAGATTGGCCACTTCGTCAAAAATGTATCCCAGGACTGAAGAATGTGTCTCATGAACCATTTTAGTAGTCAAAAACGTATTTTTCTTATAATTTTTAAAATATTTCAATATGCATCAAAATTATTCCTAATAACTATAAAGTCGATGAAAAAGACCTCATATGATCGTTTTTCCAAGCGCTTTGTCCTACGTTAATATCTTTTGCCCCCGGCAACAACGTCAAATGTTGAAAAAATAGGTAATTTATATACATATTTTCAGATCGGCTCTTTGTCTTAAATAATGCATTTACAGTATATATTTCCCATAGCATTTATATCGTTGCTTAGGCATGAAATAACACACACGCAAAATTTTATGACTCTAGAGTAATATCTTCTGTCCCCGAGAAAAGTCTAAATGTGGATTATAATTACGTTAATGCGATGTTATAAGTACGATAAGTACTAAGTACAGCTCCTCGCTTGCTAATTTTATAAAATTAGCAACCCAGAACTCACCACGAGGAGGTGGCTGTACGTCGAGTTCCACCCTATCCAGCCCCAACCACCCTTCCTTTGGCTGCATGTCGATTTACATACGGTAATCTTTCTTAGAATCAAATCGTGGAATTTTTGTTCGGGAGTGAAGACGGGAGCGGATGAATCCGTCCCTCTCTTCTATTCCACTTACACTGGCAGAGGCTTCGGTTACTAATTTGATGAGTCTCTCGACCGCTTGAGTATGACAAGGGAATAGTGGGATCAGTCCATCAGGCTGGTCTCCCGTCTCAACAAACTCTTTTATTCGGGTATCAGGTATTGTTTTTGTAACGGGGGGTTCGGTCACCTCAGCCGTTTGCCAGTTGATCATTTCGTAATAGTTTTGACTATCGTAGAGCAGCTCAGGCATGGCGAAGGCTCGAATTTCCCCCGCTGGTGATTGTTTTGATCGTGCTTTTAATATTCTTCTCCATCCCAATTCTCTTATGTGTTGCTCATCGGCATGTAGCATGGAGATCAAAATATTTTCTGGGTGAGCAAAGAAAGAATTTCTACGGAGGACTTTGTTGGCGATTGTTTTAGATCTTTGAGGCATGGTCTGAGAGAGACGCATCATTTCGAAAAAATGTTTTGCGCCCTCAGTGAAACTGGAGTTTTTCTTTATCTTAAACCAAATTGGTGCGTAAACTGTCATAATGAATCGCACAATTTCGTTGAAGGTGCTGGAGGGTTCACTGGTTGAAACATAGAGGCACAGAAATCTATTTGCTGTTGTCAGCCACCTGGAATGCGCCATCTTACCTGGATTTCGAGCCGCGAGAGCTGAAGAGCAGCTACCGCTCGACACTGCTCTGTAGATGCCTAACAAATATTTTTGGTCAGTGCTCAACTCGGCATCATCTATGTCAATGTCGGGAGATGGAATGGCATCGAATTCTGTAATTGGAAGTTTTCGCAGTCGTTCAGTTGTTTTCCAACTGGTCCAGTAAAGCCCATTGGCCCAGTTGTTTTGCCGTCCAAGTCTTGAATGAGGTGTCGCAGTGATAATTCATTACCATGTAATAGGCATATGATCCACTGAACTGGCCTTTGTAGTTTCATTTCAATCATACGAATGGCTCCACCCTTTCGACCCGTGTTCACTGCGGTACCATCACAGCCGATAGCCACAATGTCGTCCGTGCTAATATTGTTAGTCTCCAGAAAGTTGATGATACCTGATGTTATTGCAGTGGCAGAACCTGATGCAGGAGTGAAATGCCCCATGTACTGGGATTCTGGTTCTTGAACTAAAACTATATGCTCTTCTACCACAGTCCTTCTATGCTTCACATTGTCTATTTCTTCTTGTGTCATTGTTTTATCTTTACGTCCGTCAAAGAAAATGCCCTGTAATGGTAGCGTGATCTTGTCATCTTGCTGATGCTCAGAACGAACTCTTTTTCTGGCTCTTCTTATCTTATTTCGATCAATCACTGAACTGACATCATCTTCTCGTATCCAGCCAACATCCTCTAACAACGAAGAAGCAATAAATGAAGCAGCTCTGTCTGAGACGCCCGTACGATCACAAGCTTCAGCAAGTACCTGGAGTTTCATTCGTGTTTTTTCCTTCATGTCATGTTTATCTCTCGGTGTTAGTTCATACGATGACGATGATTCTATAGATGTATCCTCGGTTTCACTAGAGGCTGACGAAGAAGGTTGTTCTTGAGAAGTTTCTTGTCGTTTACTAGTCGACGGCTCTTGATGTTCTGCTATTCCTTCTTGTTTCAATATCGCCAATCTTCTTGCAAGAGTCATCTCGTTTTTATTTGTTGTTTCAACATCCAAAGTTCCTATTGCCATTTTGCGATCACTTCTTTGGTCGAGTAAAAACTGTTGCTCTTTCAGTGGTACTCGTCGTTCAGGAGGGCAGCTGCATTTTGTCAAATCAGGGCATTTACAAGCCGATATGTCAAATAAGGTGGTCTTAGTTGATTTCTTGAAGGCCTCAAGATTTTTCTGTAACGATTCGTTCTTCTTTTTCGCGTTCAGTGATTTGATGATGTTAGCCATTTTATCACGATAACTTTTCAACATTTGATTTATCCGTGCTGTCGAAACTGTTGGAATGGAAGTTAATTTCCACAAGTATTCCAGTCTCTCCGTGACCACAGCGGCGATGTCTTTGAATGGAGGTTCCTTCTTTGATGATCTCAACTCAGTTCTCACATGATGGTAGTATTGCATCACATCTTCACATGTGGGAAAACATCGCAAATTCAAATCTTTCCCAGCACCAAATATTGGACACGTAACCGATCTTCTAGTTGTAGCGGTAGCCATCCTGTAAAGATTAAAGAATAATGTATTGTTCTGTTACGCAATAAAATCGAAAAAAACAGTTATGAGAAAAACAAACAAGGATATGAGCAGAGAGATTGAGCACACTGAGGACTCTGAGTGAGGAGCCACACACACACACACACACACTGAGGACTCGAGGAGCCAGCTGCAAAATACACACCTGCCTTTGACGCTGTCAAAAGGCAACTGAGGGAACTGCGCAGTGCGTACTGGCGCGTCAGTGGCAGCTGCTGCTGGCAGCACTCACCAGAGATGACCTTTAAACCCTAGCCTAGAGTCATAAAATTTTGCGTGTGTGTTATTTCATGCCTAAGCAACGATATAAATGCTATGGGAAATATATAAATGCATTATTTAAGACAAAGAGCCGATCTGAAAATATATATATAAATTACCTATTTTTTCAACATTTGACGTTGTTGCTGGGGGCAAAAGATATTAACGTAGGACAACGCGCTTGGAAAAACGATCATATGAGGTCTTTTTCATCGACTTTATAGTTATTAGGAATAATTTTGATGCATATTGAAATATTTTAAAAATTATAAGAAAAATACGTTTTTGACTACTAAAATATGATTTTCATCGCTCTGCCGGGGGCAGAAGATGATTACCTATTAAGCTAAGATTTTGCAGAGGCTATTTTATCATGCATGCGCAAGATTTTGTCTCTATTAGAATATGGAAATCGAAAAAAATGTAAAATCGATCCACCCTAAATTGGGAGGCCATGAAGAATGTTGTCACAAATTTTCTAGGGAACATCAAAGCCTCTAACTATGAAAAAATAGTGCAGGACATGATTGAAGCATATAGGTTATTGGGATGTAATATGTCACTAAAAATCCATTTCTTGCACTCCCATTTAGATTTCTTCCCTGAAAACCTCGGCGACGTAAGCGATGAGCATGGAGAAAGGTTCCACCAAGATATAGCTACTATGGAGAAACGCTACCAAGGGAGGTGGGATCCGGCAATGTTAACTACAATGTTAACTACAAGAGAAAATCAGTGACAAAGAAGTTTTAAGAAGAATATTTTAAATGCCAATCTGCCATTAATATAATTTTTATGAAGTATTTTTGCTAATTTCTATACACTTTTTGAATAAATATTAAAATACAAATTTCTCAGTAACCTTGGGTGATAGAGAAATTCTAAGGCTATATTCGGAATCAGCGGAAAAAAATCCTATAAGACCGACCTGTTCACGTCCAAGAAACAAAAAAAAGTTAAAATTTGTTCCCCAGTGTAATTGATCTGTGTGAACAGAATTTGAGGTGATGTGATCCATTAAATTTCACATTTCGAAATATTACAAATATTACAGAGACTAGCTTACTCTAAACGATTCCTGAGCACTTGCCTAGCTTGATGGTCTACCTAACCTAGTTGCCTGAACTGTAATCATAAGAATATACAAGTGGCACATCTCACCTATGCTACTGGAAAGCTTCTCCTCTATTTTCTTCTTTTTCCGTTTTTCAGCTCCTGATGGATAATGTCGTTTCATTTTCCAAGATGCACAAAGTCACATCTAGTTAACCACAACTAATCTGCTAAATAATAATAATCATGATAATAATGATGATGATAATAATAATAATAATAATAATAATAATAATAATAATAATAATAATAATTGTTATAATTGTAACGTTAATCAAATACATTCAAATAATCAGACCATTTAGGTTTTAACCAACAAAATTCACATTATCTGAAAAAGATGAGAAAAGAATTAATAAACTTGAAAACATAACGAAAATAATCCTAGGTTTTAAAGTGTTACAAAATCTCTTAATAATTAATTAGTAAATCAGGAAACGGCCCTGCTAATGCTATCCGCAACAGAGCTTATATTTCTGCCGGGGTCGTGCAAAATCTGTTCTTCGAGTCGCCAAAAATTCCTTCATCCGACAAAAATGTGAAAATCTATCCAATTCCAATTCTTCTCGCGCTTTCTGGTTTCTAGCTAAGAATCTCTTCAACAACTTTACTTCCTCCTTTTTCCCTCATCTTTTCCATTCCGACGGCACAGTTGCCGTCTCTTCTCCTGATAAAGATGAACTCTTCGCTCAAACTTTAGCTTATAATTCAACCTTGGACGATTCTGGTGCTGTTCCTTCATCTCCTCCCCCCTCTGACTTTATTATGTCTGAAATTAAAATCTCTTCTAAAGATTTTTTTCTGCCTTATCTGGGCTCAACTGTAGAAAAGAGTATGGTCCTGATGGTGTTCCTCCTGTTCCTGTTGTTCTTAAGAACTGTGCTTCTGTGCTGACACCCTGCCTAAGCAAACACTTTCGTCTCTGTCTCTCATCTGGTTCTTTTCCTTCTTTTTTCTTTCCGTTTTGCTTTCATTCAGCCTCTCCCAAAGAAGGGTGACTGCTCTAAACCCTCCAGCTATAGTCCAATTGCTTTGATTTCTCGCTTTTCTAAAGTTTTTGAATCTATCCTTAATAGGAAGATTCTTAAACATCTTTCTTCTCACTATCTTCTTTCAGATCGTCAGTATAGATTCTGCAAAGGACGCTCCACTGGCGATCTTCTTGCATATCTCTCTGACTCTTGGTCATCCTCCTTTCGGGATTTCGGTGAAACTTTGGCTTTTGCGCTGGACAAATCAAGAGCTTTTGATAGAGTCTGGCACAAATCTTTAATTTCGAAAGTGCCCTCCTTCGGGTTCTATCCTTCTATCTGTGCCTTCATTTCTAATTTCCTTTCTGGACGATCTATCGCTACAGTTGTAGATGGCCGCTGTTCTTCTCCTAATGCTATTAACAGTGGTGTTCCTCAGGGTTCTCTCCTGTCACCCACTCTTTTCCTTTTATTTATTAATCATCTTTTAATTCGCACTTCCTGTCCTATTCACTCCTATGCCGATGATTCCACTCTTTATTTCTCCAACTGCTTCCCAAAGCGTTCCTCTCAACAGTCACTCCATGATTCGCGCAGTACGGCTATGGAACACCTGACCTCTGATCTTTCTGCTGTCTCTGATTGGGGCAGAGAAAACCTTGTGGCTTTCAATGCCTCAAAAAGTTCCTCCATCTGTCTACTTGTCACAATCTTCCACACGAAAATCCCCTTACATTCACAACACACAACTCAATCCTTCCTCTTCTCTTAACATTCTTGGCTTTTCCTTTTCTCTGATCTTTCCTGGAAAGATTATATATACTCTCTTTCTAAAACAGCTTCTAAGAGGTTAGTTGTGCTGTACCGCCTCCGCGGTTTCTTCACCCCGACTCAATTGCTGTCTCTTTACAGGGGTCTTGTTCGCCCCTGTATGGAGTATGCTTCTCATGTGTTGGGTGGTTCAACCCACACAGCCGTACTTGACCGGGTGGAATGAAAGGCTTTCGTTTCATCAGTTCCCCTCCTCTTACAGATTGTCTTCAACCTCTCTATCTTCGCCGCAATGTTGCCTCATTCTCCCTTTACTATCGTTATCATAACGGACGTTGCTCTTTTGAACTCTCTAATTGCATGCCTCCTCCTTTAAGGAGAGCACGAGGTACCAAACTTTCTACACTTTCTCATTCCTTTTCTGTCAACTCTCTAGTGCAAGGGTTAATCCGTATTTTCAGTCTTTCATCTTTTCTCCTTTCTTTCTATGACCTCCCATCTTTCAAACGCAGAGTGTCTAGGCATCTCGAAAACCCCGGACCTTGATTCTGGCTCTCTTCTTCTATGGGAGGGGCGCTTTTGCAGGCACTTGCCCTTGGCCCCTCCTTCCTGCATAAAAAAACTAAGGGACTTGCTGTCCCCAGGAGGTTTGTGGCCTTTCCCACTGCTAGTTGGACAGGGTTCTCACATTGCACAAGCAATGCTCCTGCTTTCCGGAAGGCCTCTGAGACATAGTTCATGCCTGGAAAGTAGTCGGGCATACCACCCCGTTGTACATGACGAGATAATCGTTGAATCCTCTGGGGTGAACCTCGTTGAGGCAGTACAACAGGCTAGCGGACGAACTTCCTTTTCTGCAGGAAACCTCCTTCCTGCCCAGCAGGGGAGAAAGGGGATTAGATAAAATAAAAAATAAAAAAAATTCCTTTCTGCGCGTCTCATCGGCAATGGGTTGGGGTCGGAAACTGTCTCTGCAATTGTTCTTCTCTCTCTTAGTCAGAATTTACACCTATTTAGCAGCAATAATGAAAATGTTACGCTACAAGACGCAGAACTCAACTACCACGAAACTATATCTCCTAAAGCTGACAGACTGAACAGAGTGCCTTGAAGACCTTTCAGCAATCGAGCATTTTGGAGTGTTCGACTGGTTTAACGAAGAAAATCAACTTTGAGGTGATATAGAAGAGAGTATGTCGGATGTAGAAAGTGAAGCAAGTATTGAAAGGGGATCAGATGAGGAATTAAAATTGTGTAGTAGTAAGATTAATTCATTTAATGATAGGACTTACGTGAAACATCAATATTTACTTTGTCACACAAATGAAGATAATGATGCAGAGGTTAATGTGAATTTTAATTTAGTATCTGAGTTAGTGTCTGAGATTAAAATAGATGTGCTAAATGGAGAAAGGGATTTAAACCCACCATTAGATGGAATGGTTGCACAGGAACAGGGGGAAAATAGCGAAGTAAATATTAGTCAACTATCTCATGATTTGGAAATACGAGCAGAGGACTTGGTGCAGAACGAGAATGCAAGTTCGTTTTTTGATGAGTTAATTACAGGAGAGTCTACAGTATTAGTGTAGTCAATAATAAAGTAATTATCGCTGATGATACGGCTGGGATATCTCCTCGTGCAACAAGGTCAAAAGGTCCTGTGCAGGATCTTCTCCGTGTTCAAAGCCAAACGTTAGAATATTATATAGAGACAAAATACGGAGCGCGAACAGTAATGCTGTAATTAAGCTATGCGAGTCTACAGTATTTCAATTTCTCAGTGAAAATTGCTTTGAAGAACGTTTACGGTTATAGAGCGGGTAGTGCTGGGGCATCGGGATGCCCGTCAATTTTTTCTTTCATGACTTTTATTACTTTATTTGTTCATTTTAAACGTAGGATGCTTGCTTTCGACTTTCCGAAATAAAACCATGGTTCCGTAGATGTGCGCTCTTATTTTATTATAACATAATAGTCGCGGATTCGCGGGCTACCACTTGTGTTTACGTAAAGTTTAAATATCATTGCCATTGATGATTTGCTCATTTGTTTATATGTGCGCCACATTTGTCCATACGTGTGCTCATAAGTGAGAGATGAGAGAGAGAAATATTGTTATATATTTTTGTACACTACCAGCTTCGTATCTCATAAATGTTTGGAGCGTTGCTTCAGTCCTGCAAATCTGTTTTGAGTCATTTTGAATTATTCTTCAGTTGCAAGTCACTTGGGGAGGGAACATGGGTGGGTGACTGTTTAGTTGGTCAGTATCGGGTCCAGGACGTGCGGACGTCGGCTGACGTGGATGAAAAGTTGTGTAAATTGTAACAGTAAATTACTATCATTAAGTTACACCACAAAAGTACAGGTTTCGGTGTTATTACGGGAACAAGCCTTAGCGATGCTCTCTAAAGTACTTTGAAAAATGCCATAGGAATGTTAAAGAAAAAACTTTGGAAATTGTGCCCTTTGGTTTGTAATATTTGTGTTAAATTGAGAATGTAACATTTAAGTATTAAATGTGTTTTTGTGTGTATACAAAAGAAGTTTTATTTTGTGAATGTTTACATATAGTGTAAGACAGTTAGGACTTCTTAGCCTAAGGGGGAAATTGCTGGGAGATGTAAATAACAGCCACACATTATACTTTTAATGTCCGTATACCCAACCAGGAACAAAAGTGAAAATCGGAGAGAGCATAATGGATATTCCAGTGACTGCAACATGAATCTTTGTTATTCCATTTTCAGGAGCAAATTGTGTTCCGTAATGATATTTCAGCCCAATGAGCAAAGTCCAGCTACGCCTAGTGAACAATGGCGTTCCGTCATGTAGAAACAATAGAAAAGTTTGAAATTGCATTGAAGTCTTGAATGAACGAGAACCAGTTGCATGAAATGAATAAAGCTGGAACTCTCTCCTTCAAACTGAACGTTCCTGGCAAAATAAGAACATTGTATGTTTACTGTGGAGAAGTTTATAACTTCTCGCATTTGATCCTCCAAAGAGGCAAACCTTATTAGTGTTGTTGTTATATTTCAGTACCAGAAAAGGTTTGTGCGTCCATGTGTTTTCCTCACCAGCTGTTTTTATTTCGGTAGTGAGGAGACGCTCGCGGATTCAGTCACTTTTTTTATTTTTGAACGTTTGGGTGTTTCTCTTGGCGCACTCATTTGCAACATTATTATCTTTGGCATTCATTTTTGCTCTCATATAACCTTTAATTTAAATTTGTAACAAAGTAGCATTTGCCTTCGACATTTCATATAATTTTTTATTTAATGTTGAAAGAATTTCATATCATAGATCTTTAATCTTATTTCCCAATACGTACATTTAGCTTAAGCATATTTAATCCATTTGTTTATAATTAGTGTTTGAGAATTTTAGACTAGGTTAATAATTGGGGTAAACTTAAATTTGTATACATTGATTTCAGCGAACGCGTGGAGCTCAGTAGCATGGGCGCAAAAGAAGAGAGTGCAATGCAATTGCAAATGTTGATCAAAGTTGCAAAGGAAACGTTGATTAAGTTATGCAACAAAGGGGAGGGGGAATGTTGCAAGATGAGATGTTATGCAACAAAGGGAGAGGGAGAATGTTGCAAGAGCAACAAGGGTTATGCAACTTGGAGGCGGAGTTATCCTCCAAGAGAAAGAAAGAAGGAGAGAGAGGAAGAGAGGTGTTCGCCTGGCAGGAGCCAAGCGCATATTAAGACTTCAGCCGAGCGGCCGTTGTCTTAATATGGTCCTAATCAGCCATCTGGCTTAATCAGCCGGTTGGCTTATCTGGCTGAGCTGCCAGATTGCACTATTTATTTAATTAAATCATATATTCTGGCTTAAGCAGCCAGTTGACTTAGAAGGTGTAAATGGCTTGTTCAAGTGTACATTATTGAGTTGCCAGATTGCGCTACTTAGTTAATTAAAGCATATATTCAGGCTCTCCGCCAGTTGGCATAATCCGTCAGCGGGTTTAATCCGCCAGTTGGCTTAACCCGCCAGTTATCTTAGAAGGCCTAACCAGCCATTTGGTATAATTAAATAATAATAACGTTTATATATACAACCAAAAGAATTAAATAAAACACCATAACATCACTCTGTTTATTTAGACGAATTATTGGATTGGCATAATCCGTCAGCGGGCTTAATCCGCCATTTGGCTTAACCCGCCAGTTGACTTAGAAGGCCTAACCAGCCATTTGGTATAATTAAATAATAATAATAACGTTTATATATACAGCCAAAAGAATTAAATAAAACACCACCACATCACTCTGTTTATTTAGACGAATTATTGGATTGGCATAATCTTAGTCGGAGGTGTACGTGCATTTGTGTGCGTTCGTCCCCATCAGCTGGCTTCAACCGACAGTTAGCATAACCCGCCAGTTGACTTAGAAGGCCTAAACAGCCATTTGGTATAATTAAATAATAATAATAACGTTTATATATACATCCAAAAGAGTTAAATAAAACACCCTCACATCACTCTGTTTATTTAGACAAATTATTGGATCAAATTTCACGAAATATATTGAAAATAAATATACATTCCTATACAAGCGAAGGAATATATGCATTCAAAAATAATAATAGCATAAGAATTACGAACGAGGAGTATATATATAAAATAAAAAATAATATACAAACCCGGACCTATCCATATTGTTCATTTTAACGAAGGCCAAACTTTTCACCCCACCCTAGACCTACAGTTTAACGGAGAATCTGGATCTACCCGAATTGTTCATTCTAACGAAGATCAAACTTTTCACCCCGCCTTAGGCCTACGGTTTAACGGGGAATCCAGCATCCCCAGCATTTTCTCATTCATCTCTTATACAAAATGCCTTCAAAACAACTTTTCTTTTTATTCCAAGAAAGACAAAAATACACGAAGTGCTCAATCCGTCGAAGATCAAGCTTTTCACCCCGTCCAAGACCTACAGTTTAACGGGGAATACTATTACAATAGATCTAGTTGGCCTGGTGAAGTAGTGAGTTGACTTCTTTTACTCTCCATCTCACAGATACACCCGGATCATCGGGGATCTTCTTTTCTATTGTATGGAATTTCAGATCCTCCCCTTTTCCGTACCGTAACAGTTGAATTTTATCAGTGTTAAACTTCATATAAAAACCATGTAACACCTCCTAAAACTTATTATATCATTAACCCTAGCCCATCCTTTATGCATTAAAAAAGTTCTACTTTATCGGCAACCTTTGTTTAGCATATTCCCTGATTGTTCATCCCGGCGAAGGTCAAGCGTGTCACTCCACCTTAGACCTACAGTTTAACGTTGAATCCCAACCACATCTAAAATAAAATGTTAAAACACTCCTTAACACAATAAAATCTAATTTCAGAATTAAAAAAAAATTTAAAAAGCCTAAACATACAAAATATCTCCCGGAATTGGCCTGAAAATGAAAGAAAGAAAAAAATAAACAACAAAACAACAATCAGCCCACCTATAAAAAAAAACTAATTTATCAAAAGAATTTACGAAAACAATTTCTCTATTTCAATTAAACAAATTTTTATCAGTTTATAAGGAATTTTGCTTATTTTGAAGTCTCACAATTTATATACGGCAAGCATAATAAACTTAAACAGTCCGAATTTGACCCAGTATAAATTAGTGTCTTTAACGATTATTTTCCGACTTTAAACCTTAAAATTAACTTAAAATTATAAAGCGAACTAAAACTACAAAACGATGCCTGTAAATCCATTATTTACATCCAGTCAAAAAATAATCTTAAAAACTCGAGTAGATTCTTGAAAATTTTGCAACTTCTTTATTGAATCTCTGAATACTCTACTGGATATATATATATATATATATATTTTTTTTTTAATTACCTAAAAATGCGTCACCCTACTCTCATACATTTTAAACCTTACCGTATAAAAATGCATATCACAATCTATTTAAACAACTAAAATAATTTAATTCATATAAGTGTAAAATTTATTTACTAATCATTATTATTATTATTATTATTATTATTATTATTATTATCACAATTATTACTAATTCAGAAAATGTAAACAAAAAAAACATTAAACACAAAATAAGTAGGCTTTTGACAGGAGTAACAAAAGTCGAAGGAAAGAAAAAGGAAACGAGACATCGGATGACCAATACCAATTTTCTTTTTTTTAATTTCGTCTCCCTCTCTCCGACGAAACGAAACGAAATCTAAAGAAAACGGACTGAGGAAGGAATCAACGCGAAGAATAAGGAAACAAACAACTCTCGAATTTCGACTCTAATTTTTCATTCCACGTTATTAAGGCTTCAACAAGACAACTCAGAGAAATTTTGAGTCGGAGCGGTTTGGAAATCTAGACTCAACGAGAAGAGAAAAAAATAATTTTTGACTGCAAAAATTACGAAAATCCTCGCTATGAGAAGAAATTTTGAAAATGATGGGCGCCATCTTGAAAAACAGTTACAATGATTTGTTAAGGAATGAGAATCGAAATTTTCTTGCAAATGGGTTAACAATGCATCTTACTATTTAAATAATCGGAACAGAATATTTATTAATGCTATAATACGGGTAGCAACAATTTTGACCGAAATATAAGGCAACGTGGGAAAGCCCTTATATTTATATAAAGGAACACCGCGTAGCCACCAAAATGTCATGTTTAATTTCTTTAAGGGCCCATTCCAATTATTATTATAATTCATTATTTACTCTACTTTCTATTCATTTTCTCTCTATCTTTCATTTATCGTTCTCTTTACACTCGTTTCGTTGTGCTTTATAAATACGGGTAGCACGTGACCGAGTTTGAGGCGCCATTATGATTCGAACAATGCAAAGGAGACCGGGGGATTAATTATACACTAATTACACTTTACTAACTTTCATTTATGCCGAAAAGCTTTTAGATAGACTGGGTAATGCGAGGGGGGAGGGGAATAACGTTAACATTTTCAGTCAGAGAGAGACGTAATACTATTCTAAATTTACAACTACATCGTAACACACAAAAACACCTTGAGCCCAAGGCCGTCCAATAAGTGAAGGGCATTTCTGCCCAGCCTCTAGACCATGTTCAGGCGTTGCCAACTAGTATATCCAAACAATTATTTAACGTAATTACATTTTTATTAAATATTATTATCTTCTTTATTAAACAAACATTATTAAATTCTTATAAAAAAACATTTAATTCTTAATTAGACATCACTACACAACAGCACGGGGGGGCAGAAATTACAATGTCATTGTTCGGATTCGTCCTTTCAACTTACGATCAACATCCAGCATCTTAAGCACCAGGATATCTAGGGCATTCATTTATCTACCACCCAACCAGACATTCATTTTCACGAGCTAAACACATTTTTATTCACACTCCGTCTAATTCTGCGTATTTCAAAAACATTTAAAAACGTAGAAGATTGGGATCTATCCAACAATAAAGAATTATGAAATGCTTCGATATATATATATATATATATATTTTAACTGCAAACAACACACAGTATAATTAACGTAAAGAACGACGCTTGTATAGAAGAACGTTCCGCACAAGATTTTATGATTCTTAGAAACTGTGAGAGGTGTGAAAGGCAAGGGGTAACTCAGACATACCTGTAGCCAATTTCACAACGGCCTACGCCCGCTTCAAGCTTTGGGGACGACTGCATTCTCTTGGGCGGAAAGCGGTAATCCTGCAGCACAATAGTAACTCTAACCCGGGGCGTAATGATACATTGCCTAATATGCAGTCTGTTTAATTTCTTCATTTCTACCATATCTCAAGAGTTGAAATTTCTCGGTGTTAAATGCCATATTGTTGTCTTCTGACCAATTGTTAGTGTCCCACTCTGCTCGGCCTCTCTTCACACGGAGGTCTCCGCCACACATGAACGTTTGGTGGAAGAGCGAGTTGCTCTCTTGCGCTCTCAACCGTACATAGTCATGTGCACCCGGCTCATCTGGCCTAATATGCAGTCTGTTTAATTTCTTCATTTCTACTCTATCTCAAGAGTTGAAATTTCTCGGTGTTAAATGCAGCATGGTTGTCTTCTGACCATTTGTTAATATCCCCTCTGCTCGTCCTCTCTTCACACGGAGGTCAAGCTGGTGACCCCGTCTCTAAACCTGGCTTGGTGGAGGAGCGAGTTGCTCTCTTGCGCTCTCCGCCACACATGACCGTTTAGTGGAGGAGGGAAATGCTCTCTTGCAACGCGTTTGACACTCAATTTTGAACCTTAAACAAATGTGACTGAACAGGTGAAAATGAATGTATTCTTTTAACTACCGGCTGAAAAAGGACTTACTAGATCTTATATATATATATATATATATATATATGTATATATTATATATATGTGTGTGTGTGTGTATATATATGTTAACCCCTCCGTCTATGGCCTGGGTTGGCTCGAAACCGACGGGGGTTCGAGTTAGGTGGCAGCAACGGATTTGTTACTTGCAGTAGCTTCTTCTATACTACTCTCCCAGTTCTTCTATAGTGGCTCGGAGGATTCTGGGAGGCTTACTAAATTCTCTGAATATTCCCAGATTCGTCTTATAACGTATCGGGAAATTTTAATGACTAAGTTCTCTGAAGAGAGCAAGGCTCGAAGGAGAAAATAAAGACTTTTTCTTACTGTAATTTACTGCTAAAATGTACAGGTAGTGCTCAGCCTTTGAATCTAATTCTGAATGAACATTGAAGAATTTTTGTGGGTTTATATACCTCAAAACTGCTAACATCATTATTATTAAATGTTGAAAAGGCTGCATTATTTTTGCGCAATATTTGAAAATAAAGTAAATCTTTTAGCTGTGGTAATGTTTAAACGAATAAACAAGATATTTGAAGATGAAGCCATATTTTTATCTTAAAACGCGTATTTTCAGATCTGATGTTATCATGATCTGCCAAGTTAACTAAAAGTGGAAATTGAACTCTGCATCTTTACACTAAAATATGCATATGAGTAAAAATTAAAGGTTTAAGATTTACAATTAAATACTTAGGCAAGACATGACTTCATCTTTTATAACGAAGAGAGAATGTATACAAAACATGAACATTGCAAAGCTTAAGCAGGATTCATTATTTAGCGAAATCTAAAAAAATGATTAAGAGATTTTAAAAAGAACAAGTCACCAATTATTTGGCAAAGTAGAAAGCAAATCAAAATTTTTATCCAAACTCGCGTTAGGCGATTTTGGTCATTATGTAAAAATGAATACATACACATACATACATATGAATATAGGTATTATATAAAGTTAAATATATACGAATATATAGGATTATATAAATACATGAACCATATAAACACGAATTTTAAAAATCGATAAAAGACCTATATAAATGAATATAAGAATTACACGAAAGAATAAGATAGTATAGAAATATAGGAATTATTCATAGTTCATTTTTACATATATATATATCGAAGCATTTCATAATTCTTTATTGTTTGATAGATCCCAATCTTCTACGTTTTTAAATGTTTTTGACAATACGTAGAATTAGACGGAGGGTGAATAAAAATGTGTTTAGCTCGTGAAAATGAAAGTCTGGTTGGGTGGTAGATAAATGGATGCCCTAGATAACTTGGTGCTTAAGAGTCTGGGTGTTGATCGTAGGTTGAGAGGACGAATCCGGAAGATGATACTGTAATTTCTGACACCCCGTACTGTTGTGTAGTAATGTCTAATTAAGAATTAAATATTTGTTTATAAGAATTTAAAAATGTTTGTTTAATAAAGAAGATAATAATCTTCTTTCTCTTCGCCAGTTCCCGCCTCTATGCGGGGTCGGCGTTTCTGACCAGCCTCCTCCACACAGCCCGGTCCTGGGCTTCTTCTTCCGACAAACCCTTCTCCCTCAAATCGTCCCTCACCTTCTCCATCCACCTTCGCTTCGGTCTGCCTCTCTTTCTCCTGCCACGCACCTCCATATTCATCGTTCTCTTACCAACATAATCTTCGTCCCCTCTCATCACATGTCCATACCATTTCAGTCTACTTTCTTGTATTTTCCTCGAGATTTCTCCAACCTTTGTTGTGCCCCTTATCCTTTCATTCCTTACTCTATCCAACCTTGTCACTCCGCACATCCATCTCAGCATTCTCATCTCCGTTACATCTAGTCTTTTCTCATGATCTTTCTTTATAGCCCAAGACTCAGCCCCGTACATCATAGCCGGTCTTACCACAGTCTTATACACCTTTCCCTTAACCCTTGCGCCTATTCTTCGGTCACACAACACCCCTGAAACTTTCTTCCAATTTTTTCAACCAGATTGCACTCTGTGTGTTATTTCTGTGTCCAGCTCACCGTCCTCAGCCACTGTCGATCCCAAGTACGTAAACTTACTTACTCTCTTTAACCTCGCTCCCTCTAAACTAATTTCTGAGTCTTGATTTTCGTAGAACCTCAGGTACTCCGTTTTCTTTCTGCTGATTTTCAACCCTCTGTCTTCAAAAGCCCTCCTCCATTCCTCCAATTTTCTTTCTACTACTTCTCTCCTGTTGCTGCACAGAACAATATCGTCTGCAAAGAGCATACACCAAGGGGATTGATCTTTTATCCCCTGGGCCAACACATCCATAATCAAAACAAAAAGGTACGGGCTCAAAGAAGATCCCTGATGTAGACCAACCCTCACGGGGAACCATTCCGTTACACCTACACTACTCCTAACCTGGGTCCTTGCTCCTTCATACATACTTTGCACCAACCTAACGTACTTCTCCGGCACACCTTTCTCTCTCATACACCTCCAAACCTCCTGGCGTGGCACTCTATCATATGCTTTCTCTAAGTCGATGAAAACCATGTGCAGTCCCTTTTGTCGCTCCCGGTGTTTCTCCATCAACTGCCTCAGTGCAAAAATCGCATCAGTTGTTCCCCTACCTGGCATAAAACCCAACTTCTCTTCCCCCACGGTTGTCTCTTCTCTTAACCTTTTCTCTATAATCCTTTCCCAAACCTTCATCGTGTGTGACATAAGCTTTATTCCCCTATAATTTCCACAATCCTGGATGTCCCCCTTCTCTTTGTAGATAGGTACGAGTGTACTATCCCCCCACTCCTCCGGCATTTCCTCTTGGTCATATATCTTCTGCATCAGATCCCACAATAGATCTATGCCCTCATCTCCCAAACAATTCCACGCCTCCACTGGTATCCCATCCGGTCCCAATGCCTTCCCCTTCTTCATTCCTTTCAACGCCACCTTCACCTCCTCCCTACTCACTCCTGAAGTTAACCCTTGATTTGGGACACCATCTTCAAAAATAACCTTTGGGTTTTCCTCATTTAATTACGTTAAATAACTGTTTGGCTATCCCAGTTGGCAACGCCTGAACATGCTCTAGAGGCTGGGCAGAAATGCCCTTCAGTCATCGGACGGCCTTGGGCTTAAGAAGGTGTTTTTGTGTCTCTCTCCGACTTAAAATGCTAACGTTACTCCCGCTCCCCCTCGCATTACCCCGCTTATCTAAAAGCGTTTCGGCATAAATAAAAGTTAGTAAAGTGTAATTAGTGTATAATTAATCCCCCGGTCTCCTTTGCATTGTTCGAATCATAATGGCGCCTCAAACTCGTTCACGTGCTACCCGTATTTATAAAGCACAACGAAACGAGTGTAAAGAGAACGATAAATGAAAGATAGAGAGAAAATGAATAGAAAGTAGAGTAAATAATGAATTATAATAATGAAAGAATGGGACGTTAAAGAAATTAAACACATTTTGGTGGCTACGCGGTGTTCCTTTATATAAATATAAGGGTTTTCCCACGTCGCCTTATATTTCGGTGAAAATTGTTGTTACCCGTATTATAGCATTAACAAATATTCTGTTTCGATTATTTAAATAGTAAGATGCATTGTGTTAACCCATTTGCACGCAAATTTCTATTCTCATTCCTTAACAAATCATTGTAACTGTTTTTCAAGATGGCGTCCATCATTTTCAAAATTTCTTCTCATAGCGAGCATTTTCGTAATTTTCGCGGTCAAAATTTTTTCTCTCTTCTCAGTGGAGTCTAAGTCTAGATTTCCAAACCGCTCCGAATCAAAATTTGTCTGAGTCGTCTTTTCGAAGCCGTAATAATGTGGAGTGAAAAATTAGAGTTGAAATTCGAGTTGTTTGTTTCCTTTTTCTTCGCGTTGATTCCTTCCTCAGTCCGTTTTCTTTAGATTTCGTTTTGTTCCGTCGGAGAGAGGGAGACGAAATTAAAAAAAAAGGAAATTGGTATTGGTCGTCGGATGTCTCGTTTCCTTTTTCTTTCCTTCGACTTTTATTACTCCTGTCAAAAGCCTACCTATTTTGTGCTTAAAGATTTTTTGTGTTTACATTTTCTGAATTAGTAATAATTGTGATGATAATAATAACACTGGTCAACACTCATTTTATTGCCAATCATATTAGAGTGATTTTGGGGTAACTTTGTGGTGCTGATTCCGAATATGACATCGGTTTTGCTAGATTGGCTCTAATTTATGAAATAATTGGTACCCCATTGAAACACGTAAAAATACCAAAAATTTAATGTTCAGGCGGAGCCTACTTACAAATCGCATTGAAATTGTCTCAAATCATACAAAAGTAAACACATGAAATACATAATGGCATTTTATTCGGTCTCACCATCTAGAATGTTCCGGTAGTTTCCCATATGCACGCGTTATGGTTACGTTTCCTATTAATTGAGGGTATTCATTATCTCAAGAACTAGAGCCAAATCGGTAAAACTACTTTCATTTTGGAATTCAGCAACCCCAAAATACCTTAAATTCGTACGAATTTCCTTGGCAACGAAAAAAAAAAGTTTTTTTGTTGACCTGTTTAATAATAATGATTAGTAAATAAATTTTACACTTATATGAATTAAATTATTTTAGTTGTTTAAATAGATTGTGACATGCATTTTTATACGGTAAGGTTTTAAATGTTTGCGCGTATGGTGACGCATTTTTAGGTAATATATATATATATATATAATATATATATATATATATATATATATATATATATATATAGTAGGGCATTCTAAGAGATTCAATAAAGAAGTAGCAAAATTTTCCAGAATCTAGTCGAGTTTTTGAGATTATTTTTTGACTGGATGTAAATAATGGATTTACAGACATCGCTTTGTAGTTTTAGTTCGCTTTATAATTTTAAGTTAATTTTAAGGTTTAAAGTCGAAAAATAATCGTTAAAGACACTAATTTATACTGGGTCAAATTCGGACTGTTTAAGTTTATTATGCTTGCCGTATATAAATTGTGTGAGACTTCAAAATAAGCAAAATTCCTTATAAACTGATAAAAATTTGTTTAATTGAAATAGAGAAATTGTTTTCGTAAATTCTTTTGATAAATTAGTTTTTTTACTTTATATATATATATTAGGGTGTGCCTATTGTATATATGACAAAATTTTAAAATTGACTTACAGCTTAGCACACAATGTGAATTGGTTACATATCGAAACAAAACTTTTCAGGAAAAATCTTGTTCAATTTAATGAATATTAAGTGGGTGCTCAACGACTTCAAAAGCTCAAGTCTAAACCTCTCATTCTCAGTCACTCGCGAACCTTACGTCGGTGCAGATAGGCAATGCTGATTTTTCTCACACGCTCACAAACACGCTTACATGTGTGTATACGTATTAGAGGCCTGCGCGGGTTGCCCGCGGCGGGCGTGATGCTCCCGTCAGGAGTCTAGAAATTTAGTAGCAGAGGAATTGATGAATATATGGGACAAGGCAAAAATTGCAACGAGCCACAAACCTTATGTTATCAAACTGATTAATAAACTTGTTGATGATTATAATTTATTGAAAAAGAATAAAAGCAGGAAAACAGAGACTCAGTGTTCAAATGAACAAAAGTTTGTCGAATCTCTAAGTACATTTAACATTGCTCATCAAAATGTCCTATCTCTAACCAAAAGAGAGGAAGACCGTGCTTTTCTTATTGCTAAAAGACAGAAAGGCTGACCAGGTTATATGGCAGGTATAGACACGAAAGAAGTCAAGAAACAGCAAAGAATCATGGAGCGAGAACGAGCATTGGAATCACAGCGTTTGAAAGCTCATTCAGAAATGCAAGAAACTGTCGCAACTGTTGTTTGTAGCATCAGTTCCAGCAGCGATGAAGATATTTGCCTTCCCTCAACTTCAACCTACAATACTGATAAAGCTCTAAAGGAAGTTTCAATTCGTAAGGCACCTAAACGAGGCACTAAACAGGTAATTGATAAAGCAGTTGTCTCTGCACTGAACAAAACATCAACAACAAGTAGAAGTGCGTCGCATATTATCAGTGCCGTAGCACAAAGTCTTGGACATGACGTTGGTGATATGGTAATTAGTCACAGGGCCATTTATCGGGCTAGAGCCAAATATCGGAAAACTAGTGCGCTGGAAATAAAAAACTCCGGCAATGCTCATGTCCCTTTTGTTTTACACTGGGATGGCAAAATGTTACCAGACCTCACAAGTCAAGATCAGACAAATGTTGATCGCTTACCAATCGCGGTTTCTGGAAATGGTGTTGAAAAATTACTGAGTGTCCCAAAACTTCCTGATTCCACTGGAGAGACGGTCGCTAAAGCAGTAATTGAAACAATTGAAGAGTGGAATATCACACATAAAATTATTGGCTTAAGTTTCGATACCACTGCCAGCAACACTGGACAAAGGGCAGGTACATGCACTATACTAGAGCAATACCTTAAAAAGGATATACTTTTTCTGGCATGCAGACATCACATTCATGAGCTTGTTTTGTGCAAAGCATATGAGATACTTTTGAACGATAACTCAAAATCTCCAAACATAGAGTTTTTCAAGCATTTCCAGAAATTCTGGCCAAAGGTCATTCAAAATGAGTATCGGCCTATTACCCATGCAGATGTTGGCGCAGAAGAAATTATTGCTCTTAAAGATGACATTATCATGTTCGCAAACGCAACCCTACACGAACAACAGCCTCGGGATGATTATCGAGAGCTTCTGGACTCTCAATCATATTTTTGGGCGGGATTCCAATCACAGGTATTTCTTTTAAGCGCCCAGGTCCTGTCCATCGAGCAAGATGGATGTCAAGAGCCATTTACTCTCTAAAATGTGGTGTTTAGAAATCAATTCGATCTACAGAAGGAAATACCGAATTTGAGATTAAAAGCAAATACAGCTTCAGAAAGGAAATGGGTAAACTTTTTAAATTTTAATATATTTCTTGTAAAGATATATTTAAAAGCATGGTTACAAAGCTCTGTGGCCATAAAGGCTCCAGCAAATGATCTGAAGCTCTTTCAAGAGCTGAACTGTCTTAGAAATCAAAATCTATCAAATGCTCTTACTACTGTCTTTGGACGCCACCTGTGGTACTTAAATGAGGTAAATGTTGCTCTTGCATTTTTTGATCCAGAGATATCATTTGATGACAAAAGGATGATGGCCAAAAATGCAAATGAAGTTCCTTGCCATGAAGATTTTGTGCGTAGGGTTTAGCCCTTTGATCCTTCTCACAAAACTTTACCTGATTTTTGCACGCAAAGAACCAAATCATTTTTCACAATCACAGGAGTATTCGCAGAATTTCTTCATGAAGATCCTCAAAGGTGGTGAGTTTCGGCACATTACAATGCCGCAAAAGAAATAGTTAAAAATTTGAGAGTTGTAAATGATCTTGCAGAACGTGGTGTGGCTCTCATTACGAAGCTCAATGCAACACTAACAACAGATGAAAATCAAAAACAGTACCTTTTGCAGGTTGTAGAACACCATAGGAAACAAAACCCCAAAGCCAAGAAATATTACTAAAAAATGTATGTTAATAAGTGTTATTCAAAAAATATACTGTGGTTATTTTATGTGTAAAATATATTATGTGTGTAGTTTTTGTATAGGCCTACAAAGAGATTAAGAAAGATAGGCTTTAGTGAATGTTCAGAAGACTCCAAAAGTATATTTATGTTAAATTTTGAAAATAATTAAGCTCAAGTTGAAATAAAGTCTTAAAAGTATGGAATTTATTTAGTTATGGTACAACTTTTTTGAAGTGGAACTTTTCAGTGAATTGAGCACCCTGTTAATATTAACTAAATTCAATAAAAAAAATTCTATATTAGTTTTGTTGGTTTACGTCGTCGTCGTTGTTGGCCTAGGCAAGCTACGGCTTGGGACCGTAGCGCATCTATCCGGTATAGGTTAACCTGGATGATGTAGCCATAAGCACTGCCGCTAGTTAAGTGCCAACCAGTGATTATCTCACTAGCCGTATTGAGTCCGTTAGGCGAAACTGCGACAGTACCAAAGGTGGAAAATATAACCTTTGGTTTTCTATTGTTTATTTGTAAAATGGACATGGTATTAGATTAAAATAATTATTTGAATATAAATAATTAACTGACAATTGTGATATATAATTAATTATGTTTACATACAATAAAATAATACAGTATACATAAAATTAGTATTAATGTGGTTCACAATTGAATTATAATGGGGTAACTAATTTAAAATGAATTTATAACTATTCCGAAATTCAAGACGGTAAAATTAACATTTATCTTGAAACTAAAATAAGAGTATTCACTACACACTCCCCCACCAGAGAGGAAGTTCAAAGAGTTCCGAACGACACAGATTTCCGCTGAACCTTTTTGGTAGCTACTTGTACCTCACTTAAGGTTGATTCCAAAAACGCAGGCTTAAGACGATCGATAGAAACCTTGTCGACCTTGGAACCGCGCTGGATGAGAAATGATTTGCGCGTACGTCGGAGAACTTCATAGGGTCCGTCATATGGACATTGGAGAGGCCGTTTTGGGACAGGTACACGAACGAAAACGTGGGTGCAAGACTGGAGGGCTGGGGAAACAAAGATGTTCTGTTGGCTAGTCAATCGAGGGGGAACAGGCTGAAGGGACTGCATGTGAGAGGAAAGTGTCTGAGCGAATTCCGTAGGATCACATGACTTATCCCCTGCAGTGAAGTAGCTACGATGACGTCACGGACTTCAGAGATGATGCTCGCTGGTAGAGAGGACAAAACATGATCGTATTTCGTCCTGCTAGTGGTGATCCTTCCCAAGTTGAATTGTGATTCCACTTGGTGAAACCAAATAAATGGATCACCCGGCCAGAAGACGGGGAGCTTTACGCTCAAGTGGGAGATGGCACCAGCGTCGTCAGGCATCTTCTCCTATGCTTGCTAACGTACAAGCAAGACGACAAGTTCCCAACGAAGGAGTGGAGGTTGAGACGAGCGCAGGCACAGAGCGCACGGGCAGGGGTGAGGGGCAGAGGGCACGAGCGACATTACAGTCTGGTCCTAGTCGCTCGGGTGAAGGGGGTGATGGGCACGAACGACATTACAGTCTAGTCCTAGTCGTTCGGGTAGAAGGGGTAATCCAGCTCCGGGGTCACCAATTGTTGGTTTACGTCGTCGTCGTTGTTGGCCTAGGCAAGCTACGGCTTGGGACCGTAGCGCATCTATCCGGTATAGGTTAACCTGGATGATGTAGCCATAAGCACTGCCGCTAGTTAAGTGCCAACCAGTGATTATCTCACTAGCCGTATTGAGTCCGTTAGGCGAAACTGCGACAGTACCAAAGGTGGAAAATATAACCTTTGGTTTTCTATTGTTTATTTGTAAAATGGACATGGTATTAGATTAAAATAATTATTTGAATATAAATAATTAACTGACAATTGTGATATATAATTAATTATGTTTACATACAATAAAATAATACAGTATACATAAAATTAGTATTAATGTGGTTCACAATTGAATTATAATGGGGTAACTAATTTAAAATGAATTTATAACTATTCCGAAATTCAAGACGGTAAAATTAACATTTATCTTGAAACTAAAATAAGAGTATTCACTACACACTCCCCACCAGAGAGGAAGTTCAAAGAGTTCCGAACGACACAGATTTCCGCTGAACCTTTTTGGTAGCTACTTGTACCTCACTTAAGGTTGATTCCAAAAACGCAGGCTTAAGACGATCGATAGAAACCTTGTCGACCTTGGAACCGCGCTGGATGAGAAATGATTTGCGCGTACGTCGGAGAACTTCATAGGGTCCGTCATATGGACATTGGAGAGGCCGTTTTGGGACAGGTACACGAACGAAAACGTGGGTGCAAGACTGGAGGGCTGGGGAAACAAAGATGTTCTGTTGGCTAGTCAATCGAGGGGGAACAGGCTGAAGGGACTGCATGTGAGAGGAAAGTGTCTGAGCGAATTCCGTAGGATCACATGACTTATCCCCTGCAGTGAAGTAGCTACGATGACGTCACGGACTTCAGAGATGATGCTCGCTGGTAGAGAGGACAAAACATGATCGTATTTCGTCCTGCTAGTGGTGATCCTTCCCAAGTTGAATTGTGATTCCACTTGGTGAAACCAAATAAATGGATCACCCGGCCAGAAGACGGGGAGCTTTACGCTCAAGTGGGAGATGGCACCAGCGTCGTCAGGCATCTTCTCCTATGCTTGCTAACGTACAAGCAAGACGACAAGTTCCCAACGAAGGAGTGGAGGTTGAGACGAGCGCAGGCACAGAGCGCACGGGCAGGGGTGAGGGGCAGAGGGCACGAGCGACATTACAGTCTGGTCCTAGTCGCTCGGGTGAAGGGGGTGATGGGCACGAACGACATTACAGTCTAGTCCTAGTCGTTCGGGTAGAAGGGGTAATCCAGCTCCGGGGTCACCAATTGTTGGTTTACGTCGTCGTCGTTGTTGGCCTAGGCAAGCTACGGCTTGGGACCGTAGCGCATCTATCCGGTATAGGTTAACCTGGATGATGTAGCCATAAGCACTGCCGCTAGTTAAGTGCCAACCAGTGATTATCTCACTAGCCGTATTGAGTCCGTTAGGCGAAACTGCGACAGTACCAAAGGTGGAAAATATAACCTTTGGTTTTCTATTGTTTATTTGTAAAATGGACATGGTATTAGATTAAAATAATTATTTGAATATAAATAATTAACTGACAATTGTGATATATAATTAATTATGTTTACATACAATAAAATAATACAGTATACATAAAATTAGTATTAATGTGGTTCACAATTGAATTATAATGGGGTAACTAATTTAAAATGAATTTATAACTATTCCGAAATTCAAGACGGTAAAATTAACATTTATCTTGAAACTAAAATAAGAGTATTCACTACAGTTTTTCATTCATTGCCACAAAATAAAGATATGTGGTATTAGAAAAAATAAAGTTTAATTTTAGGCACACCCTAATATATATATATATATATATATATATATATATAATATATATATATAATATATATATATATATGTGTGTGTGTGTGTGTGGTGTGTGTGTGTGTGTGTGTATATATATATATATTCATCAATTTTTATATTTTATAGATGGCCTGATTGTTGTTTTGTTTATTTTTTTCTTTCTTTCATTTTCAGGACAATTCCGGGTGATATTTTGTATGGTTAGGCTTTCTAAAAATTTTTTTATTCTGAAATTAGATTTTATTGTGTTAAGGAGTGTTTTAACATTTTATTTTAGACGTGGTTCGGATTCAACGTTAAACTGTAGGCCTAAGGTGGAGTGACACGCTTGACCTTCGCCGGGATGAACAATCAGGGGGGATGCTAAACAAAGGTTTCCGATAAAGTAGAACTTTTTTAATGCATGAAGGATGGGCTAGGGGTAATGATATAATAATTTTTAGATGTTACATGGTTTTTATATGAAGTTTAACACTGATAAAATTCAACTGTTACGGTACGGAAAGGGGAAGGATCTAAAATTCCATACAATAGAAAAGAAGATCCCCGATGATCCGGGTGTACCTGTGAGATGGAGAGTAAAAGAAGTCAACTCACTACTTCACCAGGCCAACTAGATCTATTGTAATAGTATTCCCCGTTAAACTGTAGGTCTTGGACGGGGTGAAAAGCTTGATCTTCGACGGAATGAGCATTTCGGGTATTTTTGTCTTTCTTGGGATAAAAAGAAAAGTTGTTTTGAAGGCATTTTGTATAAGAGATGAATGAGAAAATGCTGGGGATGCTGGATTCCCCGTTAAACCGTAGGTCTAAGGCGGGGTGAAAAGTTTGATCTTCGTCAGAATGAACAATTCGGGTAGATCCAGATTCTCTGTTAAACTGTAGGTCTAGGGTGGGGTGAAAAGTTTGGCCTTCGTTAGAATGAACAATTTGGATAGGTCCGGGTTTGTATATTATTTTTTTATTATATATATATATATATATACTCCTTGTTCGTAATTCTTATGCTATTATTATTTTTGAATGCATATATTCCTTCGCTTTTATAGGAATGTATATTTATTTTCAATATATTTCGTGAAATTTGATCCAATAATTTGTCTAAATAAACAGAGTGATGTGATGGTGTTTCATTTAATTCTTTTGGATGTGTATATATAAACGTTATTATTATTATTTAATTATACCAAATGGCTGGTTAGGCCTTCTAAGTCAACTGGCGGGTTAGGCCAATGGCCGTTTAAGCCAGCTGACTGGGACAAACGCACACAAATGCAGATACACCTCCGACTAGGATTATGCCAATCCTATAATTCGTCTAAATAAACAGAGTGATGTGGTGGTGTTTTATTTAATTCTTTTGGCTGTATATATAAACGTTATTATTATTATTTAATTATACCAAATGGCTGGTTAGGCCTTCTAAGTTAACTGGAGGGTTAAGCCAGCTGACGGATTATGCCAATCCAATAATTCGTCTAAATAAACCGAGTGATGTGATGGTGTTTTATTTAATTCTTTTGGTTGTATATATAAACGTTATTATTATTTAATTATACCAAATGGCTGGTTAGGCTTTCTAAGTCAACTGGCGGGTTAAGCCAAATGGCGAACTAAGCCCACTGACGGATTATGTCAATCCAATAATACGTCTAAATAAACAAAGTGATGTGACGGTGTTTTATTTAATTCTTTTGGTTGTATATATAAACGTTATTATTATTTAATTATACCAAATGGCTGGTTAGGCCTTCTAAGTCAACTGGCGGGTTAAGCCTGAATATATGCTTTAATTAAATAAGTAGCACAATCTGGCAACTAAATAATGTACAATTGAACAAGCCATTTACGCCTTCTAAGTCAACTGGCTGCTTAAGCCAGAATATATGCTTTCATTAAATAAATAGCGCAATCTGGCAGCTCAGCCAGATAAGCCAACTGGCTGATTACGCCAGATGATTGATTATGAACATATTAAGACAACGGCCGCTCGGCTGAAGTCTTAATATGCGCTTTGCTCCTGCCAGGCGAACACCTTTCTTCCTCTCTCTCCTTCTCCTGTCTTTCTCTTGGGGGATAACTCCGCCTCCAAGTTGCATAACCCTTGTTGCTCTTGCAACATTCCCCCTCCCCCTTTGTTGCATAACTTATGCAACATTTCCTTCGCAACTTTGATCGACATTTGCATTGCACTCTCTCCTTTTGCGCCCATACTACTGAGCTCGTTCCGCTGTTCACAATTTTTGTTATCGCTTATATTTGTTCTTTTTTTATTAATTATTCTTTATTTGCTGACAGTGAATTTATATTTTCACTGTAGGAGCCTAATACCCCAAAATTCTTTGCGGTATATCAATTTAACTCAACCGATTCCTTGGATAGGGCGTCTGGTCCTTCGTTTAAGTTTTGATCCAAGTCTTTATGTGAACATCAGGGACTGTCTCGAACCCAATTCCCCACATAAAAGTTGGTCTTTCGAACCGGATAGACTATAAAAATCTGGTATAGAACCTGGGTAGTTATTCTTGCCGAAACTATAGTCCAGGAAATTTGACCTAACCTCGTCTTTTTTTTCACTCATAAATTTTTTCTCGCTTTTGGACTTTGAAAATGTTTTCATATTTTGAACCTTATTTGGAATAACCTTTGCATAAATTATTGATAATTTGATTTAATTAAATTCATTTAGTTTTATTTATCGAATTTAATAATTCACTTTACTTGGAAATAGTTTAACTCTAGTTGGAAAACACACTTGCTCTTGATTTTGAATTTTGTAGCTTAACTTTATTAATCTTAATTCAAAATGTCTGATGTAGTGTCGAGGAGGTCATCGTACCATGGCCACACGATTAATCTCAAAAATAACCGATTTGTTACAAGAAACTGTGGCGGATTATCATTGAGGCAATTGAGGCTGAAGCCTCAGGCTCCCATGCTTGAGGGGGCCCCCAATCAACTGAGTTTCGATGATATAATTCGAGATTTCACAAACTTCTTTGATTAAATATGACACTACACAAACTGACAAATTCCGTTTTATTTTGTTTTATTAGGCCCTAAAGTAAAGTTTGTTTACTACTGTTTTGTTTTAGCAAACGGAAAAATACACCGTTAAGGTTTTTAAGTTTGTTTCTCAATTAGCCTAAGCACCGTACATATAATACGTGAAACGGTACTGGATGAGCATACATTGAAATCAACTATGGATGTTCTTAAAAAAACAACGAGAAGCGATGCTAAAATTAGACTATAAAATTCAAGATAGCGTTGGAGAGGATGACTTAGTGGAAGACATGCATGAGGCATGTAGTAAAGATTGCGAAGTTGGGGAGATGATTGAAATCACAGAAAAGGTTTTGAGGACAATAAAAGAAAGTGAAACATCACGAATGAATATGTCTAACGTAACCCAAAATAAACCAAGAAATGTTAAAGTTGCCCACCCTAACCTTGCTTACCTTCACGAGAAACCATTTAGACTGGCCTCATTTTTGGGATACATTTGAGAGCGCAGTGCATAAGTGCATTGATCTATCTGGTGTGCACATAAATTTACATATCTGACGGGCCAGTTAAAAGGGGAAGTTCAACAACTATTGAAAGGCTTCACAACCGATAACGATACCTATGAAGAAGCAATCAATTTGCTTAAAGAAACTTATGGGAATCCTAACAAAATAATCCGGTCCCACCTTCATGCAATCTTTGATCTTAGAAGCCCAAAGACTACCGCTTCAGACCTCAGTAGATTCAGAGCATCGTACGAGTCCCCTTTCATAGGTTTAAAAACATTGAATACAAAGGTGGAGGAGGCAGGATTCATAATAGCCGCCCTTTTACTTAGAAAACTTCCCATTCAAATCCGAAATAACATCAATAGAGCCTCGAAACAAAATTTCTGGGAAATGCAGGATTTTAAGGATGCTAACACAGATCGAACACCTGCAGTCGGTGGAGCCGGAAGAGAAGCCCGCTCCTAAAGAGGAATCCAACTAAAAAAACTATATAGGGTTATGATTGATTGCTGTCACTCTGATCCGGTGAAAATTTCCGTCAGATATTGGTGCAGAGTCGACTGCAAAATCCCTACGTCTTTTCGTTAAAATAGTGCGTATTTGTGGAAGTCTTCAAAAGATCTTAAATAGTGGTTTTTTGGTTATTGTTTAATTTATTTGCCTTCGGTATTTAGCGCTGCCTTATGGTAAAAAAGGAAATTACCGTACCTTATTATTTCTTTGGACCTCGCTTCTGGGAGTAGGGCACGCGGCTGCCTATTGCGGCTCTCTTTCGATCTAGGCGATAGGGTTGCAAAAGGAGTTTATTCAGTTTAATTAATATAGGCAATTCACTATACTTAAATACCTGAAAGAATAGGTCTATCCTTTCGTGTTATTAGTTTTATATTAGGTTTTCACTCAGAACTTGTAGGAAGATTAAACAAGTCTTCCTTGGCTAGAGCAATGCTTGTTACTAGGCTTGTTACTCTGGCTGCTGTCTTTGTCTTAAAAATTCGTTTACTTTACAAAGTCCCCAGACGTCTAATTTTTGTTTTCATTATTTCTTCTCTCGAAGTAATTTTCATGAAAATTTTGTTACGAAATAAAATGTTTTTCTTATGTAGGCCCAATGCCTACATATTGGGTTCTATGTATTGCAATTTTTTCCATTCCCAATAGGCTTTGTCACCAATCCTGAGGCAATTTTGTAGTTATTTAATACAATGAATTAATAATTTGTATTTAATTATGAAATAAAGGTACTATATTGTATGCATGTACTGTATAAGCCTGGGTTTGAATTTGACTCTGTTGTAAACGCTAATGTAAAGTGTTGTACGACAGACGTGTATAATTTTTCCATATACTGGGGGGCCCAAAGGAAAAATTTGTATGTTATACATTAAATTTTTTATAAACTCTCTCAAATCATACGAAATGGGTTAAAACCATGGCATAGGACAAAAAAGAGTTTACTCAAGACCTATTTCAATATAAAAGTTCAAGGCCAACTTCTAAAGTTTAGTTGGTTATGTCAATCAGTTTGACTCCCCTAGGTATAGCTAGGCTGACCATATTTCCTTGAGACAAAAACGGGACATTGGGATGGCAAAAAAGGGACGGGGGTTAGGTAATATTCTGTATTCATAAAAAAGTAAGTACATAAACATATTGAGCTTACAATTATTCTTCACTGACAGAACCCATACAAAAACCCATACAAAACGGTACTGTCCCGTTCAAAACGGTACGTATGGTCAGCCTAGGTATAACAGTCTTTCTTTTAGGCCTGTCTGGTTTAGTCTGAGTTACATCAGGTACATTGAGCGATTCCTCATCAATAGTATCCTGATCTATCCTTTGGGGTAATGGTTCTAACTTAGCCTCACATTCCAAAGGATATAGTAGTGTGATATCTCTGGTGGTTTCACCAGTTGTTGTTTTCAGTTTTACAACGCTGGTAACTTCGTTTTCACCAATTTTGAGCTCTAAGACTTTGCCCACTCACCAATGCTATCTTGGAGTCTTGTCATGTATCATCACAATGTCCCCAATTTTGACTGAATCATTCCAATTTTGTTTTGGCAATTGTTTATGGCATTCTCTAAGATTTGTTAAGTATTCTTCTCTCCATTTTGTTATAAACTGAGTTTTGATTTGTCAAATGTTGGTATTTTGTGTTGAATTTATGTCCTACCACCCAATCTGGATCCTTTGTACTGTTATTTTTATATTCTGGTGACATGTTTACTGTTTCTCCTTTAATTAGGTAGTTTGGTGTGAGAGGTTCTGTTTCATTAACACCATCTCCCACAGAAGTTAATGGTCTCTTGTTAACATTTTCAATTTCTGTCAGAATAAGCATGAGTTCAAAAAGTTGTAGATGTTTGGTACCAAGTTTTTCTTAAGACAATTTTTACAGTTTGTATGTTTTTCCCAAATGGAACCATACCATGGTGAATTAACAGGAATGTACTTCCAGGTTATAGTGTGTTTGATTAAACGAATCTACTGTTCTACTGTCACAAATCTGATGAATAATTCTTTCACCAGATTTGAAGTATGTGGCATTGTCTGACCATATAGTTTTTTATACAGAATTGTGTGCACAAAATCGTCTGAAAGCAGCAATAAAAGCCTCTGCTGTCAGATCTTTTATGTCTAGACAAGTGGCACGTGTTGCAGCACATGTTAAGAGTACAATGTACACCTTGTATTCCTTTGAGTCAATTTTGTCTCCAAAACTTGCATTCACCGCTCCAGTGTAATCAATACCCGTGGTTTCAAATGGCTGAGTAAATGTTACTCGTTCCAGAGGCAGGTCTGGAGGTCTTGGGGTCTTAAAAGGTCGTGAATGGATACGTTTGCAAGGAATGCATGTGCCTAAAAATTTTTGTTTCAGTTCAACCCTTTGGTAGCCAGTAAGTTTTTCTCATCTCTGTCAGGGTTTATGGGACTCCCATGATGAGATTTGTGAAGTGATTCCTCCTTGGAAGAAGAATTGGGTGTTTAGAATTGTAAGTCATAGTTGATTTGTTGGTTATTCCTTTACACCTTATTAGACACTCTCTATCTAGGTACAGATTTAAATCCATGACAAGTGAAGGAATGCCTTTGTTTAATGTTTTACTGGACCTAAGATACTTCAGCTCTTTGTCGAATTCTGAAGCTTGTATGTGTTTGAGCCAGTATTTTGTTGCAGATTCTGTTAAGTTAGAAAAGGCCTTCTGAGGACAGTGTTTGAGAAGGTAGCTATTGACAAACTTGCAGCAATAGACTGTAATTCTCAAGAGTTTGTTAAGGTCTGAATAATGTTTATAGTCAAACATAGGTTTGTCCTCAGTGATCTTTTCAGTTTCAGTAGAGTTCAGTGCTAGGTTAACTACTTTGGCTGGCCAAAGATCCTCACATGTTAGCCATTCAGGCCCTTCATACCAAACTTTGTTTGCTTTCAACAGTTTGTAAGAGAGCCCTCTTGTCAAAAAGTCTGCAGGATTCTGTTTCGTTCGTATGTACCTAAATTTGATACTAAGGGATGTGTTTGCAGTTTTGATTTATGTTAGTCGGTCCTTCACAAATACCGTGTTTTTGCAAAAAGTTGTATCTGTGCTTGTCACCCATGTTAGAAAAATTTGACTGTCTGTCCATAAGTAAATGTCTGTTATGTCAACTTTATAGACTTGTGAGAGAAAGTTTGCTGTTTTGACTCCCATTGAGACAGCCAATAATTCAAATTGTGGTAGTTTTCTTTTGGCTTAAGGGTGCCACTTTTGCCTTTGAATAAACTAACTTACTTTCATTTTCACTTGTTAAATAGGCACAACACCCATAAACTTGCGTACTGGCATCTGTAAAAATGCGTAGTTTTTGGAGTTTCAATCTGTAACGAGCACACGTTGGTACATAGATGCTTTGAACTTTGCTCAAATCTGTGGCTAATGTTTTCCAATGGAGTTCGTCTTCAACCGAAAGTGGTTCATCCCAATCAATTTTCTTCTTCCATAAATCCTGCAAAAAGGATTTTGGATCTTATTGTTGCTGGTAAATAAAGGGTGATCCAGAGAAATGGGACCCAAAAGAAACCCCTGTAACTCTTAAAGTATAAGTCCTTTTATAAAATCATACGCATCATTCGAAAGAGGATAGTTACAAGTTTGTACAGGATTGTATAGGTTTTGACAATACAAGACAAGATAAGATACAAAACAAAATAAAAGTGTTAGTTAAAACTAACCCTTCAAGATGACTGCATGGACTGTGGAACAGCTGCGTTTCATAACTGAGCAATATTATGAGCATGAAAGAAGTGTAGTTTCAGCTCTTAGAAGGTGATTTTGACATCTGAAAATTTGTCTTGAAAGATCTTTGAGCTGAAACTACACTTCTTCCATGCTCATAATATTGCTCAGTTATGAAACGCAGCTGTTCCACAGTCCATGCAGTCATCTTGAAGGGTTAGTTTTAACTAACACTTTTATTTTGTTTTGTATCTTATCTTGTCTTGTATTGTCAAAACCTATACAATCCTGTACAAACTTGTAACTATCCTCTTTCGAATGATGCGTATGATTTTATAAAAGGACTTATACTTTAAGAGTTACAGGGGTTTCTTTTGGGTCCCATTTCTCTGGATCACCCTTCATAATCCAATGGGGTCAAAAAATTTGGATGATTCAGAAAGGACTTGTCTTTTTGTATTGGCATTTGGATTTAAATTATAACTCTTTGTGCAAAGAGTGTCATTGTGTTCAGAATTCTGTTTTAAAAACCAAAACATTCAAAGTGTTTTTGTGTAATTGTTAGGTTCACTGTTCCCTTTGTTGTCTTTTGTTATTTGTTCATTTAATTTAGGAGATTTAGAAACCCACTCTCTCGGTCCAAAATTTCCTTGCTTCATTATGGGTTGCGACATTTTGTAAATTTCAAGTAATTCCTCTTCAGTTACAGTGGAACAGTGGAACCAATGAGGTTATCTACGTAAAAGTTTTGTTTTAAAAACTGAGCTGTTAAGTTCTCTTGAAATAAGTTTAGGTGGTTTTAATTGTTAAAACAAGAATACCTGGAGAACAATTTGCTCCAAAAATAATTACTTTAAATTTGTAGGTTTTGAAACCTTTGTTAATGTCATGTGGATCATTAAACCACAAAAACCTGAGATGATTTTTATCATGCTCAAGCGTCACTCTGTACCGCATAATTGTCTAAACGGAAGCAAAGGAGAAGTTTTACAAGATCTGAGACAAGATTTGGGCCTTCCATGAGAGAAGCATTTAAACTAACAGAATTTGTATTCTTTAAACTAAAATTGTATACTATTAGTTTAGTTGTGGATGTCTTCTCTGTAAACTCCTCTGTGTGTTAAATAATGACAACCTCGTTTTTAAAGGGTTCATCAGTAACTTCTTCAATGAAACCCCTTTCTAACTGTTCTTTGAATACATTGTTATATTATTCTAAAAGATTGTCATTTTTAAGTTTTCTGTAATTTTTATACAGATGTGCCTTAGCTACTTTCATATTGTCCATTATTTCTGGACAAGGTATTTTCCAAGGCAGCTCCACATAGTATTGATTGTCTCTGTATTGTAATGTACCTTTAAATTGTTCTGTCATCAATTGGTCTTCATGTTTAATTGTGCTGTCCTTTGTGCCAACTGATTTTAGAAGTCACAACTGCTGTAACCCTTCATCCAATGTCGAGTCATTACACTGGTCAACACATTTTATTGCCAATCATATTAGAGTGATTTTGGGGTAACTTTGTGGTGCTGATTCCGAATATGACATCGGTTTTGCTAGATTGGCTCTAATTTATGAGATAATTGGTACCCCATTGAAACACGTAAAAATGCAAAAAATTTAATGTTCAGGCGGAGCCTACTTACAAATCGCATTGAAATTGTCTCAAATCATACAAAAGTAAACACATGAAATACATAATGGCATTTTATTCGGTCTCACCATCTAGAATGTTCCGGTAGTTTCCCATATGCACGCGTTATGGTTACGTTTCCTATTAATTGAGGGTATTCATTATCTCAAGAACTAGAGCCAAATCGGAAAAACTACTTTCATTTTGGAATTCAGCAACCCCAAAATACCCTAAATTCGTACGAATTTCCTTGGCAACGAAACAAAAAAAAATTTTTGTTGAGCTGTGTTATCATTCAAATGATACGAGGTTACTACAGTGTTTTTGTTGTTTGAGTTTGTTCCACAGAAATTTGTGAATGTGATTTTTTTTTGTGGGAATTTTGTTCCTGTTCTGTGTTTTCTGTGTCGGTAGTAAGATTGTATTTAGTTATGTCATTCAAAGGTGCAATACCTGTGGGAGTTTGTATGGCTATTCCAACTCCAATTTTAATGATGCCTCTATGGACAAGATGAAGATAGTCATCCCCCATGAGCATATGTAAGTCGTCAACTACATCTTTATTAAGGGTTTTGTCAGCTATCGTGTATTTGTTTTGAAGTTGCAGCAAAGTTTGTTTTCACCCAGCTATCTGTAATTTCTCTTGTACTTTATCCACAACAACAACCTTAAGGGTTTCAAATGTTCCATCAAAAGTTAGTTACATTTGAAGTTTTAAAACTGGCTTGTACTGGATTTTTGGTAACAAATGAGGAAATAGAGAGATCTTCACTTCGCTGTTGCTTCTGAAGTCCCAATTTTTCTATCAGTTGTTTGGTTACAAATGTTTGTTGTGAGCAGGTATCTAAGAGACACCTAACCTGTACTATTTGTCCCTTTCTGTTTTGAATTTCTAGCGTTGTGGTTGGTAAAAGAATTTTTGAATTGTTGTTAATACAAAATGAATTGACGTGCCCATTCATAGCATTTTGAGTTTGTTTCGATTTGTTTTGGTTTGATTTCAGTGTTTGTTCAGAATGTTTGTAGGTTTTTTCCGTCTTTTTGTATATTACACATGGAGGTAACATGGTCAAAACTACTGCAAAACTTACAACTGTATTTCAACTTTAATTTGCAGTCTAACTTATTGTGCCCTGATCCAGTGCATTTTTTTCATAAGTTTAGTTGTTCACAACGTTTCGGCCTTGAAGGAAAGTCTCTGTGCTTGGGACTATGTTCATTGCTAAAATAAAATTTGCATGTTATGGGGTTAGACTCTGAAGTAGTTACGTTAAAGTTTTGTAGAGTGGGGTCAAATTTTCCCGAATCAGCGTAAGGAATTTTTGGAGGTTTATAAAGAAGCTACAAATCAACGTTACGGATATTTCCTTTGTGACTTTCACCAGCGAAACACGTTTAGAGTGCTTCTCAGAACGAATGCATTCCCAAACGAGCCTGAAACGGTGTATATTCCAGAATGACAAATAGGCTGATTCGGGAACATTTGATTGGCTAATACCCCAATTTGTGACACATCTCTACGTTGCGCGAATAAGACTAGATATTGTGTATTTAACGACACATCGCGCATGCATCTTCTTTTGAAAAATAGATTCTGATTGATGAAGAATATGCTCATGTTAAGATGGTGGGAGAACACTAAATGTCTCGGCAAACGTTTTATCCATTTCCAACATGAGCTCGTCAATTACAATGACTGTATGCTTGTTTCCCTTTAACGAATTAACGTCATATACGCCTTTTTGGAACAAAATATCATCTTGGTACTCGTTGAACCCTGATTGATACGTCGAATAGCACCATATGACTTTATGCACAAATTTTGAGAATATCTCCCCCTTATCTTTAATGATTTTAAGCATAAACACATTTTTATCACATCCTATAGGGCCGAATATAGTACATGTGGATGGGCTTGTGAACCTGAATTTTTCTGCAGATTCCATCTCTAACACGTCACACCCTAAGTGGAGCATTTACAAGATATATAACAAAATGTAAGTGCTGTTCCTTATATTCTTGTTTTTCTTCTTCCACAGAACCGTGAATGACAACGATGTACAGCACTCCATCATCGATATAACGCAAGACCCCGATGACAGTGTAGCTACAGACTCCACCCCGCTAACGAACCCTCACCAGCGACACCTCCACCATGTGGCAGTTCAAAGCGGAGGCACGATGATGAAGAACCTTCCACGTCAGGTATAAAACGTGCCAGGAGTGCACCGGTTGCTCGACCCCCAGTAATAGAGTCCCAGCCCTCTACGTCTTACGACACAACCCCCACACTAGCTCCCTTCCCAAATATACCCCCTTATTCTTGTTCATTTCCGGGTACATCCTCCACACCAGCAGCAGCATCTCGTGCTGTGGAGGAAGGTATAACATTCGAACTGGTGCGCACCGTTAACCGCACCCTTGCTCTGACTAGACATCGGTACGTGGTCAGGGTTGACCCTGGAACCCTGTATAGCAACGGTGCTGGATTGCGGCGCGTAGTTGAGCATATTGTGAAGTTTGCCCTTCAGAACCGCGACGAACGTGAAGTCCGGACGAGGTTATCCTTCGGGTTCGGGTCAGATGACGGGATGTAGATTATTTTTGGATAGTAATACCGTTCAGGGGTCTGTATCGAAGGAGTGACATTTCAAAGGAGTGACATAACAAAGGAGTGACATAAATACCGTAATGAAGGAGTGACAGAATTGTTAAAATTAAGATTTTATTTCAAAAACTAGAAACCTAACCTAACCTAACCTAGCCTAACCTAACCTAACCTAACAGTTGCAAGCCTCTCTTCCCTCTGGATTTGTTCTTTCTTCTTCTTTGTTGGTATTTTCGTGTCACTCCTTTGAATTTTATCTCCGATTTGTCACTCCTTTGTTATGTCACTCCTTCGTTATGTCACTCCTTTGAATAGGACCGCCGTTCAGACGCTTGGCAGCTGTAGACATAGAATATATCTTGGGGCGTATAATGCAGACCTTTCAAAGTAGTACATCCTTCAATATGGACAACTTCACGGTAGATATTGACAGAATATTCCGGGTTGCGGGTCACGGTGCCACACCTTATACTCTTAACTTCAATTCTCAGGCTATTTACAGAAAGCATTTAAACGTCGATCGTGGTTGCGGCTTTATAGCAGTAGTCTTAACACATATGTTTACTGTACTAAATACTCGGGTCAAAAATATTTGGATGCCTACGGTTGTGCAGCGTGCTCTTAAACTGGCTTCAGATTGTAAGCTTGAGTTTGAGTGCAATATGGGTCCTGAAGAGCTGAGAAAGGTAGAGCAGGAAATGAATGTTCGTATAGTTGTATTTCGAATGGATGACCGTCGTATGACTGAATATGTTCTTAAAAGCTGTGTGAGAGATCGTACAAGACCTCTACTTACTTTAGGATTGTCAGGAACATCATATCTCCTCATCCGTAATAAAAGGACTCTCTATACTAGTTATAATAAAAGTCGAAAATGGAAGGCATCATGATTTGTGTGAGGGATGTCTCGAGTTTGTGGATGATATTGTGAAACATTGTAAGGAATGTCACATGGTATGTGAGCAGTGTAAAAGCCCCAAATGTGAAAGTTGTGTAGTTGAAACCGAGAAGAGAGAATGTAATGTGTGTAGACGTACATTTTTCAGTAATAAATGCTTTGAGCTCCATAAGTCAATTGGCACTTGCAGGAAAATGAGAATCTGTGAATGTGGCATGTTTCATATGATGAATAATTGGGGTAAGTTTGAGTATAAATGCGATGAAATTCACTGTTCTACATGTCATAAAAAATATAAGGCGGATGGAGTGAAGCATGTATGTTATAGGAAAGATGATAAGCCTAAAAATAGACCCTGTATAACCGTGTACTACGATATAGAAACTTGCACAAACCCAGAAACCAAAGAGGTTATCCCATATCTACTCGTAAGCCAGGCTATCTGCGATGAGTGCATGGAAGTCGAGTGTGATGAGTGTCAAAAATTTGGTAAACGGACAAACATTTTTAAAACGATTGCACACGACAGCCCTCTGAAACTCTTTGTATCCTTTGTATAAAAAAATGACTATATTCTTGCCCATAACGGTGCAAAATTTGACACACAGTTCCTTTATAAGGAACTGCTTGAACACGAGTCATCGGAGATACTTACAGGCGACCCCTTGAAAAGGGGGAACAAATTTATACAAATGCAGATAAGAGGTAATGTTCAGTTTAAAGATACTTTATTATTCACACCTTGTAAACTAGCCAAGCTACCCAAGATGATGGGTGTAGCCGCCGAAGTCTCAAAAGGGTATTTCCCTTACACTTTCCACACTAGCGACACTTTAAATTACGTAGGACTGTCTCCACCCAAACATTACTTTAACTACACCAACATGAGTGATAGTGAGCGTAAAGATTTTGACCGCTACTACAACAGTTTTAATGAAACTAGTCCATGCAATATAGCTGATGAATGTGAACGTTATTGCGTGAATGATGTGCGCGTGCTTAGAGTATGTTTCCAGGCCTTTAGAAGGATGTACATAGCCCGTTTCAAATGGGATCCGTTGCAAGTCGCAACCACGATCGCCTGATTGTTTTACGGTGCTCAAGAACAACTTCATGCCTAAAGACACCTTACTCTTAGCCGTCATTCACAGAAACAACCCCCGCGGTTATGAGCACAAGGCTATTTACTGGCTTATACACATACATCAACAGACCTTTGTATCCATATATATATATATATATATATATATATATATATATATATACAGTGTATACATAAAACACGCCCGCAACACGGGGGAAGTACTCATTAAGATCAATGGTCGTGCTTTTTGGGTTGATGGTCTAAGCGAAGACCGTGCCGCTGGTGAGAAGACTGTTTACTCCTTTAACGGTTGCTGGTGGCACGGATGCCCCCGTCCTGAGTGCGGAATCGTAGGAGATATCCACGGTTGATCTCCTACCGACAGTCTTGCATGGACCCGCACCCGCGATCAACTTATAGGATCCCAGTTCACCCACAAGATCTTGTGGGAGCATGAGTATGATGCACGGATGGAAACAGATGGCCAGTACCGTGAAGAAATAAACACAATCAAGCGTTCAATGGTGTTGGAGCCTCTAAAATGCGGTGATAGCTTGTTCGGAGGGCGAGCAAACCCATTCCAGCTATACTTTCCACCTACGGAGGGCGTGACACTCCATTACTACGACTTCTGTTCTTTATACCCCTACTTGATGAAGAACAATCCGTACCCCGTAGGTGCACCTGAAAAACTGGTGAGACCTGACCTGCCCACCATCGAGGTGTTCTCAACAAATTTGAACGGGTACTATTTCGGCCTTTCTTTCGTAGATGTGCTCCCCCCACGCGGTTTATGGATGCCGATCTTACCCGTCGTTATATATCACAAGCTCACGTTTCCCCCGTGCGTGAAGTGCGCAGAGGAGAACAATGGGGATTGTAATCATACACCCAACCAGCGTAAGATCAGAGATGTATATACAAACCCTGAGCTGGACCTAGCCGTTCGCCATGGATACAGAATAGTGAAGATACATGAGGTGTGGAGGTTTCAGAAGCTACCCAACCTTTTCACGCCATATATAAACGCTTTTTTTGAAGGATAAGGTAGAAGCATCAGGGTATCCGCGAGGAGTTGATACCGAAGATGAAAAATTGGCTTATATTCAGCGTTACCGTGACCGTGAAGGTATACAGCTTGACCGTTCCCAAATTGTTAAGAATCCTGGCAAGCGCTTTAGTGCAAAGTTGTGTCTAAACAGTCTTTGGGGAAAATTTGCACAGAATACTGGCAAAGGGAACGTTCATTTGGCACAAAGTTATAGTGAAGTCTAGGATTATGCCAACGCTCCTTATAAAGAAGTTATGGAGATCGTGAATGTTGGCAACACGTACATAATAAAGTACAACATCACCGAACTGGCCACAGATACCTCAAGTGTTATAAACATACCTGTAGCCAGCTTCACAACGGCATACGCACGCATCAAGCTTTGGGGACTACTGCACTCTCTTTGGCGGAGGGTGCTGTACGCTGACACAGATAGCGTAATATTCAAAGAGTGGGAGGGTGAATACATGCCTCCTATTGGGGAATTCCTCGGAGAGTTAACTGACGAGATCAAAGATGTGTGTGGTGATGGTGCATACGCTGAATCGTTTGTGTCAACATGGCCAAAAACTTATGGGGTACGGGTGAGGGTGGAGGAGGATATGAAATATATCGTGAAGGTTAAGGGCCACAGGTAGCAAGACAGCTAATTCTGATTTTCGCCAGCCAACTATATTTCCACCTGCCATGATACCTATGAAAGCTGATGTAGTGAAGCACTGTTTTTTGTTCGGCAAATAAAAGATGCTGAGGGTAAAGGTTCATGTAGTGTCAACGAATGTTACAGGATTGTAATATTAGATTAATATTGTAATATTGGGTTAATATTGGATTTTACTTCGTCACAAGCAGTTGAACAAGCACTATACAGGGTGTCTCAAAAGTCACTATCTATTTCGGTGATATTAGATGTTTTTTTTTAAAAATGCTATGCTGGCATAAAGATATGTACTTCTGGTGCAAATTTGTGTATTTAAAAAAAGTTCATTGGTTTATTTCGAATTTTGTGTAATTTATAAATTTATCTTGACATGCTTGAACAATTCCTCGAGCCTCAACTTCTTACAGATGGCATTCTTGACCCAGTAGTTTTTCAGCAGGATGGAGCACCGTGCCATTATGCAATAATTGTACGTGATTATCTTGACAGACGCTTCCCCGGTCGCTGGATTGGTCGTGGAGGAACACAACCATGGGCAGCACGTTCACCCGATTTAACACCATTAGATTTTTTCGCCTGGGGTTTCATTAAGTCTAAGGTGTACACTGGTAGAAGAATTAGTGATGTAGCCGAACTTCGAAATCGTATTACCGATGCAGTTCAGAAAATAACACCTCAAATGCTGGGAAGTGTGTTCCGGGAAACAACTTATCGCTTTGAGCTCTGTAGAGACACTGATGGTCGCCATGTGGAGACAGATAAATAAATAGCACTAATTCTTTGTGGCACTTACTTTGAAATAAATATATTTTTCATATCTTAAACCAGTTTTTCGTAATTCCCATTATTTTTCAAAATAGATAGTGACTTTTGAGACACCCTGTATATTGAATTGCCATTAAAAACTGACTAAAAAAATACATATCTTTTCCAAATTTGTTCAAATGTATTTTTTTTAATAAAATATATTTCCTGTTTTGGCTATAATGTACTTTTTTCCATAAAATATTTTTCCTGATTTGGCTATTTTTTGGTGTTTATATGTATGTATACACTATTTTGGTCAATTTGTCACTTTTTTCCTTATTTCTGCCTACTTTTTCTAGTTCTGGCTAGTTTTTTTTTATTCTAATTGAATTCAGTTTGGTGGTGTTTACGATAGAATTATGACGTGCCGATCGTGTGATTTCGACTTTGAGGACCTGATTCGCCATGTAAGCCTAGATGAAGACAAAGCATTGGATGTTTTTATCAATCACAGCGTTATTCTCTCATCCTTAACTTGCCCGAAATGTGACAGTGAGTGCCTAATACGAAAAGATCAGAAGATATTTAGGTGAAATAACCAATATTAACCTGGTTAGGTTAATTGAATGCCTGGTTAGGTTAATTGAATGCCTGGTTAGGTTAATTGAATGCCCGGTAAGGTTAATTGAGTGCCAGGTTAGGTCAACTGTACGCCCTTGATTGGTTAGGTTAAGTCGTGATATTCTCGTTAGTTTAAACGAAACTGACGAACAAATTTTTCTTGACAATTTTTAGTTGTTTTGCACAAATGTTATATCCGTTTCCTGTGAAGATGTGTAGTTTTCGAGATATCTTCACATTTGTGCAAAACAAATCAAAATTGACCAAAAAAATTTGTTCTCGTCAAAAAACTTGACTGGGAGTAATAACCAATTTTTACCTTATATTGAAGTCATCTGGAATCGATTTTCATTTCCTACCATTGGTACAGAAGGTATCTTCATGAAAGTATGCCGACTGATGATGTCAGCATCTAAATTAATTAAAATACCCAAAAACAGAAGAAAGGAGGAATTCTTCACAATGTTGTCAACGTTTCATGATATGTTTGACGTATGCAGTTGCGATTGTATGACAAAAAAAGAGAAAGGCCACAGTGCAGGTGTATCGAAAGAATTGCAGTCCAAGAATAGGAATCTTTCATAGGACAAAAAGAAGGCAGAAATCAACTGGGACCAATTGATCGAGCTACATCATCTGCATTAAGAAGTGAAGTTAGATGAGAAGCGCAACAAAGCTCAACAAAGAGCTCAAGAGAAAATGGAGGCTTCTTTCAATGACATTTCTGGAAGTTTAGACATGTTAGAAGACTTAGATAATATGGAAGTGGATGCAAGTTCTGAAGAAAATGATGATTTTAAACCTGAACTGGAGTTAGCAGATCATGAACAAAACAGATATCGTTATGATGAGCTGGCTATTACTGCAGATCGCTATCGCGTCAGCTGCAGAGCAGCGGACGCCATTGTAAATGCAGTTTTAAAAGACATGGGAATTTTGAATGAATCTAACATGCTTGATAGGAAAAAAGTGGAAAGAGAAAGAGTGCGAGTTGGTAAAAGAAATATTGTTAAGGCAAAATCGGAGAACTTACATCTAGAATGCATATGATTTGATGGTAGAATGGATGATGCATTAACGCGGGGAGGTAAAACAAAAGAAGAGCACTACACCATTGTCAAAGAGCATGGAGGTTTATATGTAGACCATCTCATGCCAGATAAAGGGACATCTCGATCCATAGCAGATTTTTTACTTTGATTTTGGATACATACAGTAATGACACTTTGAAAGCCTAACTGTGTGATGGAACAGCATTAAATACAGGAAAATTTGGTGGTGTGATTAAATTGATTGAGATTCAGCTAGATAGATCTTTGCACTGGTTAGTATGCCAGCTCCATATGAATGAATTGCCTTTCAGGCATGTATTTGAAGCAATTGATGGGCAGACTAGTGAACCAGACAGTTTCAAAGGTGATATTGGCAAAGCGATAAAAAAGGATTTGACAAAATTAAAAATAGTTAATTTCACTCCAGTAACTGGAAGAATAAAACAAATTCCTGCTGATGTTGTAAAAATGCTGAGCACAAATCAGAAGTACTTGTACAACATCGGCTTATCATTTCAATCGGGCAGCGTTCCCGAAAACCTGAGTTCGAATCTCCTGGAAATATTCATCGTGCGCAATGGCTCACTCTGGCTAATTGTGTTCTAAGATTGTATGTATCAACATTGAAACCAGAACACGGTTTCAAAGACATTGTGAAGATTATAATGCAGTACTATGCTCCCGGGTGGTTTCAAATTAAATCACATCCAAAAGCGATCGATAGAGCCATAAATTTTTGGTACCTTACACAACAGGTAAGAAATGTTGAAGAAAAGTTCCAAACCATTATGGAACCAGTCTTAAAACGTAACTCCTATTTTGTCACACCGGAAAATATTCTTTTAGCAATGACAACGGAGCAAAGACAACAAGTGAGAGAAATTGCGATCCAGCGAATAATTGAGGCCAGAAAGTCTTCCTCCAAACTAAGAAACTTTGAACTTCCTAAAACACTCAACTTGAAGGCAGAAGATTACACCGAATTGGTTGATTGGGAGAGAGAAACCATATGAGTACAGTATATCCACCACCTTTGCTAAAGGAATTCAGCGACAGTAACATTATCAAAGCTCATGCCGAGTCACTGATGATTCCACCATACCCGTGTCATGGTCGGAAACTGGAAAGCGCTGTCAGTCTTGTGACAAAAGCATCAGAAGAAGATATGGCTATGAAAATCGTCAAAAATTTATTCTAAATCTTTATGAAGCTAGGAAAGAAATGTCTAAGTTTAACACGAAAGGGCAATGGAAGTATGAATTTACAGGAACAATGAAGGAAGATCACTTTAGAAAAACGTCTCGTTGTAACATTGTTTCATTTTTTTAAAGTTTAACCTTTTCTATACCTTCTTCAATATGTCTATAATTTAAAATCTTAGTATAATGCTGCTAAATGGCTATTGTCAATAAATAACAACACATTTTGTTTCATTTATATATCATATTTTAATTAACATTTAATTTTGCATCATTGCATTAGGATTTAAAACATCAGAAAAATGTTATTATTTGTCAGAGTACAAGACATGAGAGGCAGAAAACCCCAAAATTGTGCTATCCCTACAGCGCTTTGCAAAGTAAAAAAAGTTATCAGAAGGCTTTTCGGAGCCATAGAAACCTCCTGCAATGCGTGGTTATTCAGTATAAAATTTCGACACGCCCTAATGTACAGTACTAAGCTCCGCCCACTGTAAGCTCAATGAAAGGGTCACGTGACTCCTGCTACTACCTGCGTGCTCAGTTGACATCTGCAAGCCCTGGAGCTCAGACGTATATTTTCTCACGTAGACGAAAAAAGTGATGGCTACTTGTGATATTGCTCGTTCGACGTTTATGAAGTGGTATTCGGTAAAGGCGGAAGATGTGGTGAATACTGAAAGACGGCCTAGCTACCCCTCCTTTAAGACTTTTAAGGCTACATTGAATCGCATGAAGCTTGAGGAACAAGATGTTCAAATACGCTATGGATATTCTAGCAAGAGCATTGCCGGATTTCGCGGCACAAACGATGTAATGGACTACGTTGTAGGGCTAAACTGTATAAAAGCGTACATATACAGTGAGGTGAAAGAAACAACGCATGCAGAAGAGAAGCAACGGATATGGGCAATGAGTCTTGTTGATGAATGGTGTGACAGGCGGTATTATGTCATGCTGCTTCATACCGAGTACGCGTACCCTGCGGCTGAGAATGTAAACCTTGTCATCATGGACAAGCTAAAGTGCTTTTACCACTACATTCATATATATCATGACGAGGTTCGCAGTGAGGTTGTGGATAAAGGCCTGTGAGAGTTTTTAATAGAGTTTAGAGACAAGTATCGATTGTTAAACAAAAAGGATAAATACGGTCACATGTTTCTCTCAAATAGTGCACCGGATTGTTAATGTGTGGAGAACGTCTAGTGCGCATTCCAATAAAACATTAAAACTGAAATTACCCCATGTGTCGGAAATTTTCCCGGTATAATGGGTACAAGTACTCGCGTGATTCATCCTAGAACAAACCCGTACACGATTCAACAGCTTATGGTGTGACTCGCTCCCCCCGTCGAGCCGATCCTCCGACCCGTGGTTCTGGAGCACTCCTCGAATACGATGAACTTCCTTTGAGAAGCATTCTCAATGCCGTGTACGATGTGTCCGTGACGAAGGCATTGCGCGTGTTCAGGCGTGAAACCGGTGCCATTAACTATGTACTTGGAACGATTTGTAGACTAGCAAACTCTGGTAAACGTAATGTTATTTATTTAAGTGTTGAGGAGATGAATAGAGTCTTTGTGATAGCTGAGAAGTAGGGTGAGGACCGTTAAAAGTACCTGCAGGTGTAGGTACAAGAAGAGAATAGATTAGTGATGCCCCCTCATATGCCATTGTTTGTACGTTGTGTATAAATAACGATCAGCCATGCATTGATATACGACTGATGTGGAAGAATGTGTCTGATAATAACGTTCTTGTCCCCACGCGAAACCGATTCATCCTCGACAGAATGTTTGAAATCGTCGGATTCCCCAAGCTGAAGCCTATATTAGACGCGCGTGTTACGGATATGGCGAACTAGCTTGTTGGTGTTGTAAAAAACACCATATGAACAATGACGTTTGCGACCACCAATGACATTTCCTCTTTTTGAAAAGTACTTATCATCTGGTTGATTAGGTCCACAGCTCAGCACGTGTCGTTTTACTTCAGCACTATACCTGAGATTGAGAAAAAGATAAATTGCCTTTATTTATTTTATGGTTAAAATAGGTAAAACTTAAATAGCAAAATTAACCTTTATTTATGCACATTATAATTTTCAGGAATTATATTTTAATATTAGTAAACGATAAAAATAAAATCACCTGTGCTTAGAATTTATTAGTGCCGTAGGATCAATTTTGTCAGATTTGAAAATAGATTCATCTGTTGTATCAACAGCTTCTTGACTAGACTTGATCGACTCTGGTTGATTAGGTACACAACTCGGTGCATGTACTGCATGTTGTTTTTCTTTGTCATCACCATCATCATCAGAGTTGGAATGGTTAATATACATATTTTATAGTGAAGGAAAAAATAACAAGAGACTGTTATTCATTAGAATTTTATAAATTGATTTTTAGAAACTTTTGTGCTTAGAATTACCTGCTATTTTCAGTGACAGTGACAGATGTGGCTGACTCAGCAAATTGACCAGACTGAAGTTTTTTGGTAACAGTGATGTGATCTATCATATCTTATCAGAGTCATCACTATGACTAGACTACAATGTTTCAGCTTCAGTGAAAGATGTGCTTGTTTTAACAACTTGACTAGAATTGAGTGTTTCAGCTACAGTAACAGCTGACAGTGTTTCAGTGGCAGGTGTCACTTGACTAGGCTCAGTTATATTTAAAAATGCCTGCATTCCTTGCCTGAGAGAGTCTTCTTCCTGTGTGCGCTGTTTCTTTGCAGCTCTGTTCTGAGCACCAGATTTTTTATTTCTCTTTTTATCCATTGCATATGGACTAGATTCTACAGTATGTTTCAACCAATTAGTTTATTTTGGTTTTTGACAGTTTATAATACCAAGAACAAGAAGAAAAATATTTGATGTTGAAATTTTATTTGTAAAATCGAATGTAGTTATACTTTCTTATAAAATACATTTATTAATAAAATAAATATAGGCAATATTTATTTTATTAATTTAAAAATAAATAAATATAGCCAAGGGCTAAAAAAAATCAAATTTGTGACTCAAGCAAGACTATAGTATACATTTTTGACATAGCATGCAAAATCAAATTTTAATTCTTGACATTGAATATACATATATAATATTATATATATAACGTAAAGAACGACGCTTGTATAGGAGAACATTCCGCGCAAGATGAGGAGGGAGAACGAACTGGGTGGTTACCTCATTTTTTCATTTGTTCGTTCTCCCTCCTCATCTTGCGCGGAATGTTCTCCTATACAAGCGTCGTTCTTTACGTTATATATATATATATATATATTTTTTTTTTTTTTAACTAAAAATTTCAATACAATTTTGGTATAAATTTGGGCATAACTTCCCCTACTTCAAAAAATTTTTATAATTTGGGGTTTCTATGTTGTAGAGTAAGTCTTCCTTTGTGTTCTGTGCAATTTTGAAGAAATTCATAGTCTCCAATTTTCTTTATGAATTTTCTAAAATAGAAAGTTGTGTTTTTTGAAAAATGGATTTGAAAATTGTTTTACTTTATGAATGGTAATAGGTCTCCCAAATTTTAAATCATAGCGAAAGATTATGATTATGATTACTATTATTGTTGGTTTTATAATTTTAAAATTTTAAAAATTCTAAAATCTGGCCCCTGGTGCGGCGCCCTCTGAACCTCCGTTATGGCGCCCTTTGGCTAATCGTAGCTGGTCGGGCCAGACCCGTTTGGGCCATATGGCCACCATGCCACTGCACATGGCCCAAATAGAGTGGAGAACAGCTTTAGAGAATAAGACAACTGAGGAAATGCTAACAACCTTGGAAGAAAAGACGTTTAGAATTTTGGAAAAATATGCTCCGAAAGCACAGCCAAAAGGCAAGAGGAACTGGCTAGAGAGGCAAAAGAGAAGAATATTCTGCAAAAGAAAGAGAGTAGCGACGAAGTTAGCAAATTACGGAGACAACACTGCCAGGAAAGTAATACAAGAAAAACTGGAGAGTATCGATAGGGAAATACAAACTCTGATAAAGGCCATACAGACTGAGAAATGGAAAAGGCGGTAGAAGCAATAAGGGAAAATCCAAAATACTTATACAGCTATGCGAAAAGGAAAACAAAAACGCGCGCTACTATCGGGCCCTTAAGGGAAAGGGATAATGAACAAAGACGATCTAAAAGAAATATCTGAAACATTGAGAACCCAGTATGAATCGGTCTTCAGTACCCCAAAAAGTGACAAAGCGATACCTGACATAGATGCATTCTTCGAAGAGAAATTGCAAGGAGAATGTATAACAGACTTTTATTTTACCACAGAAGATGTAGCGAGAGCTATAGGACAAATGAAAATCACATTCAGCTGCAGGTCCGGACAAATGGAACGCACTATTAATTAAAAACTGTAAAAATTAAATAACTACACCTTTATACTGGATATGGAGAAGATCCCTAGACACTGGAGAAATACCGAGCATCTTGAAAAGAGCAAACATTGTCCCAAGATATAAAGGCGGGGATAGCTCTCAAGCAAAGAACTATAGACCAATGTCATTGACGTCCCACCTCCAGAAAATATTTGAAAGAATAGTGGGAGAGAAAACCTATGACTTCTTGGAGACACTGAAAAGATTCAACGAAAATCAGCACGGATTCCGATCGGTAAGATCATGTTTATCACAACTTAGAGAGCATTATAGCAATATCCTAGATGCACTTGAAGGCAATGAAAACTATGATGTCATATACACGGATTTTGCTAAAGCTTTCGACAAGTGCGATCATGGCATAATAGCACATAAAATGAAACATATGAGAATAACAGGCAGAGTGGGAAAATGGATCTATAACTTCCTCAGAGAACGACTACAGGTGGTCAAACTTCAAGGTGTATCATCATCAGAATCGGAAGTACGCAATTCACTGTCACAAGGTACAGCGCTGGCCCCACTCCTTTTCATTATCATGCTAACAGACATGGACATACTGTAGTGGAGTTAACAGCAACAGTATAGTAACATCATTTGTGGACGATACAAAGATCAGCAGAAAAATTAGCGAAGCAAATGAAGGGGAGGCCTTGCAGAGGAACACAAACAAAATATACAAATGGGCAGAAGACGACAATATGACATTTAACACCGAGAAATTTCAGCTCTTGAGATATGGTAGAAATGAGGAAATTAAACAGACTGCATATTATGCTCCAGATAGACAAGAAATTCAGAGAAGCACGAAAGCGGTCGACTTGGGGATAATAATGACCCATAATGCCAAATTCGAGACATAAAATAAGATAGCAATAAACAAAGCAAAAAAAGTCGTGGGACAGGTACTAAGAACGTTCAAAAGGAGGGTCAAGACAGTAACGATTCCCCTGCTGAGAACACTGATCATACCAAAACTTGAATACTGCTCAGTTTCGACGTTCCCATATAAAAAGGAAGAAACTAATAAACTAGAAGAAATTCGGAGACATTTCACAACCAAGGCTGATGGCTGCAAAGAACTCAACTACTGGGAAAGACTACATAAACTAAATTTGTACTCCCTGGAAAGAAGAGGAGAGAGGTACACCATAATCTACATATGGAAAATGATCGAAAAACTGGCACCAAACCTCAAACTAAACCCAATTACCATCCAAACAACGCTGGACAATGGTAAAAGGCAGAATATTTAGTGTTCCCAAACTAAAGGCCTGACAAGGAACCTCCTCAACACTGAAGGAAAATAGCTTGGTTGTCAGGGGGCCAAGACTTTTTAACCAGCTTCCTAAGGACCTCAGAAACGTTACAGGGGTCAAAGTTGAAGTCTTCAAGAGAAGACTGGATGCCTGGCTTAAGACGGTACCAGATGAGCGGGTGTACCTGGCTATATGCGGTCGAGAGCGCAAGAGAGCAACTCGCTCCTCCACCAAGCCAGGCCTAGAGGCGGGGCCTCTAGCTTGATGTCAAGAAGATACTCTTCTTGATTAGGATTACTCCTTATAAAATTAAAATACTACACCCACATTGACCCTTTCTAAACGATCAGAATGTGTTCAAACGTTCGTTTCCTAAAAAGCGATGTGATTTGTATGACAAGTCGTCTCTAACCTCACTTTTGTTAGAGATACATTACCTTCTGGTGAGTATAGTCTGACTTGTCTTGTAACTTTTATTTTTTATATTGTTTAGTTGTTTTAATATTTGTATTCTTTTTGTTTAATTATGTAATATTAATGTCTTCAATTTTAGTATATATCCTATATTCATATTATTTTTAAAAAGGGTTTTCCTGAATGCTGGTACTCTCCGATACCACATCGGCGAAGATATAAAAGAACGTTTTGTTAATAATTTATTAAGAGACACTTGGAGGCTGTCGGATATATCTCGGCATCCACGAGATTCCTAACTTGAGCAATAAGCTATCCTGCCTATATATATATATTATATATATATATATATATATATAATTTATCTAAAATTTATCTTGTCATTTATTTTTTGTCCATTTCATTTAGTCACTTTAACCCTTCATTTAAGTTAATGTCCTTATAGTATAATTATATATCTGATGTCATACCCATTTAATTAACTTAGTTTTCATTATAAATATAACTTAAATTTCTTTTTGTATATTTTCTTCATTCTAACCACTGAGTGTAATTTTTAAATTCCAATCATAAATTAATTAAGAACTTAGTCTTTTTGACACTTGACCTTCTTGTGAAGAGAGGCCGACGCACGAAACCGCAACGAGGTATGCCCGGTTAGGTTAATTGTACGCCCTTGACGATTGGTTAGGTTAAGTTGATATTTTCATTAGTTTTAACGAAAATATCACGACTTAACCTAACCAATCGTGAAGGGCGTACAGGTGACTAAACCGGGCATTCAATAATTTTACTGTAGGTTTCGCTATATATATGGCGTCGGAGGCCGACGACACAGCCTATGTTCTTATATATATATATATATATATATATATATATATATGCTAACTCCGCCCATTTTGTCACTCTTATGACATGTCTATGATGTCACAATCTTCCACCCAATCCGGCATACAAAGGCCTCTAGCCTCGTCGGCCGACCCCACATAGCCAATGTTCTTCCCCAGCCTTAATTACCCCTATCCCCTAAGTCTCATCCAAATCTGGCCAGTGGTTTGGCCGGCGATAAGAAACAAAGTAAGTTTGCAGGCAGTTCGACCGTCACAAACATTAGTATTGATATATTATTTAATATATTTCGTCGCTGGGTTCAAATCAGTTTAAAATTAGATGCTATTCGAATTGTAATCTGACACGCCGAATTACAATGTCCTTCGAATTTTGGGATCATTTGTGATGCAATACTTTCCGTCATATCGTGATTCGATATTAACACTTAAAAATGAGTGTTGTATTCCTCTACATTCTGATCATTAATTTGAGCTATTGTGCGATTCCATGTGGACGTTTGATATCGTAATATCGTCGTTTTTGGTGTATTATTTAAGAGAAATGATAATATTGATATTCAAGAACATTTTTTGCAGTATTTATAGAGGAAGTTTTATTAAAAATTAAATGCCTGCGTGGATGAGTCAGTCAGTCATTATGTAAAAGAGAATGGGTTAGAAGAGGACGGTTAAAAGGAAAGAAGCTAAAACACACATGACAGAAGTAGTTGATAGGTTGGGAGGAATGAGAGACATGGGAGCATGTAATAATCGGGGAGCAGGCGGGTGAAAGAGAAAGGTCATGTATTAATATGATGAGAAGGGGAAGTAAAAGAAAAATAGGAATTTAGCTAATCGAAAGAAAAGAACAAGGAGGCAGGAGGAAACAGAGAGAGTCGGGATAGAGAGAGAGAGAGAGAGAGAGAGTCGGGATAGAGAGAGAGAGAGTCGGGATAGAGAGAGAGAGAGAGAGGAGAGAGAGAGTCGGGATAGAGAGAGAGAGAGAGAGTCGGGATAGAGAGAGAGAGAGAGAGAGAGAGAGAGTCGGGATAGAGAGAGAGAGAGAGAGAGAGAGAGAGAGTCGGGAGAGAGAGAGAGAGAGAGAGTCGGGAGAGAGAGAGTCGGGAGAGAGAGAGAGAGAGAGAGTCGGGATAGAGAGAGAGAGAGAGAGTCGGGATAGAGAGAGAGAGAGAGAGAGTCGGGATAGAGAGAGAGTTACAACGAGTTACAAGGAAAAGAAGTACCTCAAAAGGCCTTGCGGCCCATACCGAGGAGGTACCAATGGCAACGGGTGCCACGGAAAATTTTCTACACACTCAAAGAGTGTGCAAAATTTGATCTAACCTTTTCTTGAACTGATCCACAGAGGAACTGTTCACAACTTCCGAAGGTAACCTGTTCCATGTGTCACAGATCTTATACGTAAAGTAATTCCCACACACACTAGTCCTAAACCGTTTCAAATCCAACTTCCAACCATTGTTGCGAGTTGGGTTATCATTTAAACTAAACATACTTCTAAAATCGACATCGTTGAACCCTCGTAAGAGCTTGAAAACCTCGATCAGTTGACCGCGCAGCCTCCGAGTTTCCAGCGAAAACAAGTTCAGGGCGCGTAACCGTCGATTGTAGCCCATATGCCTAACGGAAGGGATTAACTTTGTGGCCCTCGCTTGCACTCGCTCCAGCCTCTCAATATCTTTCCTGAGGGTGGGCGACCAGAACTGCACAGCATACTCCAGGTACGGCCGAACAAGGGAATTGTACAGTGAGAGCACAATCTCCTTGTTCAGAAACTGAAATTGCCTCCTGATATAACCCAATAGTTTCTGGGCTTTCTTTTCCACCTCTACACACTGTTTCGTAAACTTAAGGTCGCTGCTAATTAGCACACCCAAGTCCTTTTCTAAATCAGTCACCTCGATATTACTGCCCAACATCGAGTAGTCCGACTTGGGATTGGCGTAGCCAATGTGCATCACTTTGCATTTACCCAAGTTAAACGGCATTTGCCATTTTTTGGACCACTCTCCTATCCTACCTAGGTCCGCACGCAGTTCCTCGATCGCTTCGGGCGTCCCAACATTGGCCCCAAGCTTGGTGTCATCAGCGAATTTGGCGATCCGACTGACGATGCCACCGTCGATATCATTTATGTAAGTGGTAAACAACAGCGGCCCCAAAACGGAACCCTGAGGAACCCCACTAGTGACCGAGAGTGAGAGAGTGAGAGAGAGAGAGAGAGTCGGGATAGAGAGAGAGAGAGAGAGAGAGAGAGAGTCGGGATAGAGAGAGAGAGAGTTACAAGGAGTTACAAGGAAAAGAAGTACCTCAAAAGGCCTTGCGGCCCATACCGAGGAGGTACCAATGGCAACGGGTGCCAGGGAAAATTTTGTCTTTCAAACTATGCTAGCAGTAGTAGAAAACTGGATAGAAAAGTAGAAGGCTCTCTCCCCACCCTCCGCTCCCTCCCTGCCAGAGGCAGGTACGGAAAAAGGTTGAAGAAAATACCTTGACCCTGGAAAAGTAGCCAAGGAAATTTTACAGGAAAGTGGAGAATATATAAATAGCTCTATATTTAGCTTGCTCACAGAGACACCGAGCAAGCGAACTCCTGCAGAGTTTTCTGAGGTTTTAATCTTAAACTATGAGTGTGTTCTGTACTTTGTCTAGCCTATTTTTAAAAGATTTACACTTTGACTGGAAACATCCTCTGAGGGAAGTTGGTTCCAGATATCAACTATTTTACAGGGAAAGAAATTTCCGCAGACTGAGGTCCTAAATGTCTTTACACACTCAAATAGTGTGCAAGATTTCGTCTAACCTTTTCTTGAACTGATCCACAGAGGAACTGTTCACAACTTCCGAAGGTAACCTGTTCCATGTGTCACAGATCTTATACGTAACGTAATTCCCACACACACTAGTCCTAAACCGTTTCAAATCCAACTTCCAACCATTGTTGCGAGTTGGGTTATCATTTAAACTAAACATACTTCTAAAATCGACATCGTTGAACCCTCGTAAGAGCTTGAAAACCTCGATCAGTTGACCGCGCAGCCTCCGAGTTTCAAGCGAAAACAAGTTCAGGGCGCGTAACCGTCGATTGTAGCCCATATGCCTAACGGAAGGGATCAACTTTGTGGCCCTCGCCTGCACTCGCTCCAGCCTCTCAATATCTTTCCTGAGGGTGGGCGACCAGAACTGCACAGCATACTCCAGGTACGGCCGAACAAGGGAATTGTACAGTGAGAGCACAATCTCCTTGTTCCGAAACTGAAATTGCCTCCTGATATAACCCAATAGTTTCTGGGCTTTCTTTTCCATCTCTACACACTGTTTCGTAAACTTAAGGTCGCTGCTAATTAGCACACCCAAGTCCTTTTCTAAATCAGTCACCTCGATATTACTGCCCAACATCGAGTAGTCCGACTTGGGATTGGCGTAGCCAATGTGCATCACTTTGCATTTACCCAAGTTAAACGGCATTTGCCATTTTTCGGACCACTCTCCTATCCTACCTAGGTCCACACGCAGTTCCTCGATCGCTTCGGGCGTCCCAACATTGGCCCAAGCTTGGTGTCATCAGCGAATTTGGCGATCCGACTGACGATGCCACCGTCGATATCATTTATGTAAATGGTAAACAACAGTGGCCCCAAAACGGAACCCTGAGGAACCCCACTAGTGACCGAGGCCCAACCCGAACTAGCCCCTTTAATTACCACCCTCTGCCGCCTATTCCTTAGCCAGTTTTCAATCCACCTACCTATTTCCCCACCGATACCCAGCGCGCGCACTTTCGCCATTAGCCGGCGGTGAGGTACCTTATCAAAGGCTTTCTGAAAGTCGAGATAAAGTATATCAATCGCCCTACTCTTATCGTACTCACTCAACATGACGTGGAAAAACTCGAGCAAGTTGGTGAGACACGACCTATGCCGTCTAAACCCATGTTGGGAGTCCCCAAGCAGCTTGTAGGAATCCAAATGGTCAACGATTCTATCAGCTATTATCCTTTCTAATAATTTACCTACAACTGAAGTGAGACTAATAGGACGATAGTTCCCTGGACTTTCGTGATCCCCTTTCTTAAAGATAGGGGTCACGTTGGCCTCTCTCCAGTCACCAGGCACCTGGCCCATCTCCAACGATTTGTTGAAGACTGTAGCCAGGTGGGGAGCCACCTGGTCGCGCACTTCTCGCAAAACACTGGGGAGAAACTGGTCTGGCCCAGGAGCCTTAAACGCGCTCAGTTTGTCTATTCTATGAGCAACGACTGTCGCGGTACATCTAACACTATCCAGGTCAGCACCTTCGTGCCTCACAGCTGGCTCGGGGATGACGCGGGTATCCTCCCTGGTGAACACCCCCGCAAAGTACTCATTAAGCACCTTAGCGATGTCCGCGTCGGAGGTCCGCAGAACGCCGCTTCCGTCCTTTAAAGGACCTATCATGCTTCTAATAGGCTTTCTACTATTAACATAACTGAAGAACTCCTTAGGGTTCCTCTTGCAGAGGCTTGCCACCCGTAGTTCTTCGTTACGTTTCGCTAGCCTAACCTTCGCCTTCACTTCCCTACACAGGCGGACATACGCTTCAGTGTTCTCGTGGGAACGATTGGCCTTCGCCCTCCTATACACTACTTTCCTATTTCGGATAGCCGAAGCGATGCCACGATTGAACCACTTAGGCTGCGTTGAAGCAGGGGTGACCAGTTTTGAGGGTATGGCAGCAGACTGCAGCACCATAAACTCATCCCGGAATGCACTCCACACTCCCTCAACATCGCCGCCAACCTCTAACCCCATCTCTGCTACGCTATCCCTGAGGCTAACAAAGTTCGCCTGCCGGAGATCGAGCTTACTGCCTCTCGAGTTACTACGCTTCACCCGAGGGACGCACACACGGAACCTAATAATACCGTGATCACTCCCGCCCAACGATTCGTCACGGTGAGGCCAGTGACGAGGTTGTCTTCGGTCGTGAATACTAAGTCTAGAACGCTTTCGCCTCGTGTAGGCTCGTTGACCCACTGAGTGAGGAAGTTCTCATCAGCAAAGTCAACTAGCCTCCTCCCTTCAGCATCGGCAGTCCTGTTTTCCCACTTTATGCCGCGACAGTTGAAGTCTCCTAAAACTACACACACCCTATCCCTAGCAGGCTACTGAGTTCGGTGTACAGGGCTGTATCCTCCTCGAGGAGGAGATGCGGAGGTCTGTACACCAAGATTAACCTATAGTTCGTCCCTCCCACGTTCAGATCGACGCCAAGCAGCTCCCGTTCCGACCGGAACTGGCAGTCAACCGGACTCAACGTGTCTCTGACGTATATTAGTACCCCACCCCCCTCCCCACGGGTGCGGTCTTTGCGAAACATTCTATACCCGGGAATTTCGAACTCCCCAACGTAGTCCCTACGATCAGTATGAATCCAGGACTCGGTGATAGCAACGATATCCTGGTATTCTGATGCTAAGAGCGCCCGTAGCTCGCGAAACTTGTTCCTAATTGACCTAGCATTAAAAAGCATTGCACGGAGGGAGCCTTCCCTATTCTGACCGCCCCCTAGCACGACCCGTTTCCCGAACAGCCAAGGCTGTCGGGAGTTGAAGAGCCCCTCACTAACGAGGGGGCAACTTCCACAGGAGACTGAGCCCCTCCAACGTAGGAGGAGGGTCACCCATCTGTACTTCGCCGCACCCTTCAGTCGAAGGTACGTCCGCCACCGGCTCATCCTCATCTCTCCCCGGTGGGGGCCCATCATCTCTCCCAGGACTCGACCTCACCATTCTGTATAGGTGCCGGTCGAGCAGCGCGCCTAGCACACCTTTACCCTTGTCATTGAGGTGGACACCATCCCTCTGGTAAAGGTCCCACCTACCCGAAAATGCATCGAAGGGGTCAATAAACTTCACGCCAGCGGAACGCACAAGTCTTGTACCCTCTCGTTGATGCCAATGACCTTACTGAGCGAGTGGTCACTGACATTCATTCGCGGTAAAATACCCATTAACATTCCCCTGTCTGTCTTCAGTTTTAGATCATCCGCAAGAGACATGATCTCGGTGATGATCCCTTCTGTAAGACCTACCCCACCGCCTTTGAGGAACAGGTCATTGCCACCAGCGTGGACAACGATCGCAGTCCTCCGACTATCCACGCGCACCTTCTCTACCTCCTTCCTTAAGTGCGCCGTTCCCCGCCCAGGTAAGCACCTTACCTTCCTCCCATCCCGGTTTGCAGAAGCAAAGTACTTCTCCTGGCCCCTGATCTGCGAGTCCCCAATCAAAACGGTGTCTTCCTCCTTCGAGCACAGGAGACTAAAGCGGTTAGAGGTCTTGACAGGGGCAACTGGGGTCTCAGGCTTCGGCTTCGCAGCCTTCTTGCCCGAGACCTTTCGAAACCCGTCGCCACCCATACACGCAGTTACACCACCCGACCCACCCCGACAGGTAGCTACATCCTTCGGTTTCTTTGGCCATCAGCAGGCCCCTTCCCACCCTTCTCTATCAGCCCCTTCTTTGAGCCCTCCCTTTGTTCTTGATACTTAATCTTACAGTTTGAATCTGCTGGTGTGTTTTTAATTTGATCTTGTCCACTGGGTTGGATTTCCAGTGCTACGACCCTAGCTTCAAGCTTTTTTACTAATTCCTTTAGCTCTTTAACTTCCTTTTCGTGGTTGTCTCTAAGTTTACAAAACAAACATACACTAAGGGATGTGATATCGCTGATATTACCCTCTGGGAAGTCTACGCACCAATGATTAACTTTACATTTAAAGCATTCTGCTTTCAATTTAGCTGGCCCTGCCATATTTTCTCTTTTTTTTGTTTTTTCTGAATACTCTGAATAAGATAAAGCGTTCTAGCAATGAAAACTATCCAAAAACGTTATGACCAGTATATAAAAAAGGGGGGGGGGGGTGAATTAATCCCGCGCGTAGCCGCACCCGCCTTTTCGCAAGTGACGTTCATTCCTTCCAGAAGACTACACCTCTCCTGCTGCCGCACCGACCAAAGGTCTCCCCAGGGCCGGACCGTCCCAAACGTGTCGCAGCTACATACTGACAAACACTCGCGACGCAAGCGTCACGGATTTTCCGCCAGGAGCGACAGCGAGATGCAGCCCCTTACTAAGTCTTACTAGTCACTCACAAGTGGGCCAGACTCTTAGAATCCAGTGTTCAAGGGATATCCCACCAGACCCAGAGGCTACGCCCGAGACTTTACGCTGGCCTGGCAGCCAGCTGGGCAGTAAAGCCCTCTCACCTCAGAGCAGTACAGCCAAGCACCATCAATTGGTCACCAAAGAACGGTCGCAGGGGGCTGGTCAAGCCATTACGCGTTAGGAATGGGCTTAACGGGGCACTAGCCACACTCCATTCATCGCGCCCCTACGCCTGGGACCCCTCCATCCCAGTCTCTCACAACCTACGAGCGTTAAATGGTGTTATTTATAGAGGTTCCAAAGCCTCTCTTCCCACGCATGAGGTAGCAGTAGGGTCCTAATAGTAAAAGAAGAGAAAAAGACTTAATACTAAAAGAAAGTTTTTTTTTTTTTTTTTTTTTTTTTTTTTTTTGCAGTGAGAGGAGAACAACCTTAACGTAATCTAAAAGGACAGAGTAGGGATGGGATGGGTCCTAGTAACCTACGGGACGGGATTGTGCAAAATACTTTAACCGCCCTCCCGAAAGAGAGAGAGAACCTAAAGGAGCTGGCAGCCAGTTCCTCTAGAATCCCACGACTCGGGACCGGAGGGCTGTCACACCCCAAGTATAAAGTTTACTACATCCAGAAGAAATGTGCATAACCTTTATACCCCCTGCGGGCGGATAGAGAGAGAGAGTCGGGATAGAGAGAGAGAGAGAGAGAGAGTCGGGATAGAGAGAGAGAGAGAGAGAGAGAGAGAGAGTCGGGATAGAGAGAGAAAGAGAGAGAGAGAGAGTCGAGTTACAAGGAGTTACAAGGAAAAGAAGTACCTCAAAAGGCCTTGCGGCCCATACCGAGGATGTACCAATGGCAACGGGTGCCAGGGAAAATTTTGTCTTTCAACTATCCTAGCAGTAGTAGAAAACTGGATAGAAAAGTAGAAGGCTCTCTCCCCACCCTCCGCTCCCTCCCTGCCAGAGGCAGGTACGGAAAAAGGTTGAAGAAAATACCTTGACCCTGGAAAAGTAGCCAAGGAAATTTTACAGGAAAGTGGAGAATATATAAATAGCTCTATATTTAGCTTGCTCACAGAGACCGAGCAAGTGACCTCCTGCAGAGTTTTCTGAGGTTTTAATCTTAAACTATGAGTGTGTTCAGTACTTTGTCTAGCCTATTTTTAAAAAGATTTACACTTTGACTGGAAACAACCCCTGAGGGAAGTTGGTTCCAGATATTAACTATTTTATAGGAAAAGAAATTTCCGCAGACTGAGGTCCTAAATGTCTTTACACACTCAAATAGTGTGCAAGATTTCGTCTAACCTTTTCTTGAACTGATCCACAGAGGAACTGTTCACAACTTCCGAAGGTAACCTGTTCCATGTGTCACAGATCTTATACGTAACGTAATTCCCACACACACTGTTTCGTAAACTTAAGGTCGCTGCTAATTAGCACACCCAAGTCCTTTTCTAAATCAGTCACCTCGATATTACTGCCCAACATCGAGTAGTCCGACTTGGGATTGGCGTAGCCAATGTGCATCACTTTGCATTTACCCAAGTTAAACGGCATTTGCCATTTTTCGGACCATTCTCCTATCCTACCTAGGTCCGCACGCAGTTCCAAGATCGCTTCGGGCGGCCCAACATTGGTCCCAAGCTTGGTGTCATCAGCGAATTTGGCGATCCGACTGACGATGCCACCGTCGATATCATTTATGTAAATGGTAAACAACAGTGGCCCCAAAACGGAACCCTGAGGAACCCCACTAGTGACCGAGGCCCAACCCGAACTAGCCCCTTTAATTACCACCCTCTGCCGCCTATTCCTCAGCCAGTTTTCAATCCACCTACCTATTTCCCCACCGATACCCAGCGCGCGCACTTTCGCCATTAGCCGGCGGTGAGGTACCTTATCAAAGGCTTTCTGAAAGTCGAGATAAAGTATATCAATCGCCCTACTCTTATCGTACTCACTCAACATGACGTGGAAAAACTCGAGCAAGTTGGTGAGACACGACCTATGCCGTCTAAACCCATGTTGGGAGTCCCCAAGCAGCTTGTAGGAATCCAAATGGTCAACGATTCTATCAGCTATTATCCTTTCTAATAATTTACCTACAACTGAAGTGAGACTAATAGGACGATAGTTCCCTGGACTTTCGTGATCCCCTTTCTTAAAGATAGGGGTCACGTTGGCCTCCTCCAGTCACCAGGCACCTGGCCCATCACCAACGATTTGTTGAAGACTGTAGCCAGGTGGGGAGCCACCTGGTCGCGCACTTCTCGCAAAACACTGGGGAGAAACTGGTCTGGCCCAGGAGCCTTAAACGCGCTCAGTTTGTCTATTCTATGAGCAACGACTGTCGCGGTACATCTAACACTATCCAGGCCAGCACCTTCGTGCCTCACAGCTGGCTCGGGGATGACGCGGGTATCCTCCCTGGTGAACACTCCCGCAAAGTACTCATTAAGCACATTAGCGATGTCCGCGTCGGAGGTCCGCAGAACGCCGCTTCCGTCCTTTAAAGGACCTATCATGCTTCTAATGGCTTTCTACTATTAACATAACTGAAGAACTCCTTAGGGTTCCCTTGCAGAGGCTTGCCACCCGTAGTTCTTCGTTACGTTTCGCTAGCCTAACCTTCGCCTTCACTTCCCTACACAGGCGGACATACGCTTCAGTGTTCTCGTGGGAACGATTGGCCTTCGCCCTCCTATACGCTACTTTCCTATTTCGGATAGCCGAAGCGATGCCACGATTGAACCACTTAGGCTGCGTTGAAGCAGGGGTGACCGGTTTTGAGGGTATGGCAGCAGACTGCAGCACCATAAACTCATCCCGGAATGCACTCCACACTCCCTCAACATCGCCGCCAACCTCTAACCCCATCTCTCTACGCTATCCCTGAGGCTAACAAAGTTCGCCCGCCGGAGATCGAGCTTACTGCCTCTCGAGTTACTACGCTTCACCCGAGGGACGCACACACGGAACCTAATAAGACCGTGATCACTCCCGCCCAACGATTCGTCAACGGTGAGGCCAGTGACGAGGTTGTCTTCGGTCGTGAATACTAAGTCTAGAACGCTTTCGCCTCGTGTAGGCTCGTTGACCCACTGAGTGAGGAAGTTCTCATCAGCAAAGTCAACTAGCCTCCTCCCTTCAGCATCGGCAGTCCTGTTTTCCCACTTTATGCCGCGACAGTTGAAGTCTCCTAAAACTACACACACCCTATCCCCTAGCAGGCTACTGAGTTCGGTGTACAGGGCTGTATCGTCCTCGAGGAGGAGATGCGGAGGTCTGTACACCAAGATTAACCTATAGTTCGTCCCTCCCACGTTCAGATCGACGCCAAGCAGCTCCCGTTCCGACCGGAACTGGCAGTCAACCGGACTCAACGTGTCTCTGACGTATATTAGTACCCCACCCCCTCCCCACGGGTGCGGTCTTTGCGAAACATTCTATACCCGGGAATTTCGAACTCCCCAACGTAGTCCCTACGATCAGTATGAATCCAGGACTCGGTGATAGCAACGATATCCTGGTATTCTGATGCTAAGAGCGCCCGTAGCTCGCGAAACTTGTTCCTAATTGACCTAGCATTAAAAAGCATTGCACGGAGGGAGCCTTCCCTATTCTGACCGCCCCCTAGCACGACCCGTTTCCCGAACAGCCAGGGCTGTCGGGAGTTGAAGAGCCCCTCACTAACGAGGGGGCAACTTCCACAGGAGACTGAGCCCCCTCCAACGTAGGAGGAGGGTCACCCATCTGTACTTCGCCGCACCCTTCAGTCGAAGGTACGTCCGCCACCGGCTCATCCTCATCTCTCCCCGGTGGGGGCCCATCATCTCTCCCAGGACTCGACCTCACCATTCTGTATAGGTGCCGGTCGAGCAGCGCGCCTAGCACACCTTTACCCTTGTCATTGAGGTGGACACCATCCCTCTGGTAAAGGTCCCACCTACCCGAAAATGCATCGAAGGGGTCAATAAACTTCACGCCCAGCGGAACGCACAAGTCTTGTACCCTCTCGTTGATGCCAATGACCTTACTGAGCGAGTGGTCACTGACATTCATTCGCGGTAAAATACCCATTAACATTCCCCTGTCTGTCTTCAGTTTTAGATCATCCGCAAGAGACATGATCTCGGTGATGATCCCTTCTGTAAGACCTACCCCACCGCCTTTGAGGAACAGGTCATTGCCACCAGCGTGGACAACGATCGCAGTCCTCCGACTATCCACGCGCACCTTCTCTACCTCCTTCCTTAAGTGCGCCGTTCCCCGCCCAGGTAAGCACCTTACCTTCCTCCCATCCCGGTTTGCAGAAGCAAAGTACTTCTCCTGGCCCCTGATCTGCGAGTCCCCAATCAAAACGGTGTCTTCCTCCTTCGAGCACAGGAGACTAAAGCGGTTAGAGGTCTTGACAGGGGCAACTGGGGTCTCAGGCTTCGGCTTCGCAGCCTTCTTGCCCGAGACCTTTCGAAACCCGTCGCCACCCATACACGCAGTTACACCACCCGACCCACCCCGACAGGTAGCTACATCCTTCGGTTTCTTTGGGCCATCAGCAGGCCCCTTCCCACCCTTCTCTATCGATCCCTTCCCACCCTTCTCTATCAGCCCCTTCTTTGAGCCCTCCCTTTGTTCTTGATACTTAATCTTACAGTTTGAATCTGCTGGTGTGTTTTTAATTTGATCTTGTCCACTGGGTTGGATTTCCAGTGCTACGACCCTAGCTTCAAGCTTTTTTACTAATTCCTTTAGCTCTTTAACTTCCTTTTCGTGGTTGTCTCTAAGTTTACAAAACAAACATACACTAAGGGATGTGATATCGCTGATACTACCCTCTGGGAAGTCTACGCACCAATGATTAACTTTACATTTAAAGCATTCTGCTTTCAATTTCGCTGGCCCTGCCATATTTTCTCTTTTTTTTGTTTTTTCTGAATACTCTGAATAAGATAAAGCGTTCTAGCAATGAAAACTATCCAAAAACGTTATGACCAGTATATAAAAAAGGGGGGGGGGGTGAATTAATCCCGCGCGTAGCCGCACCCGCCTTTTTGCAAGTGACGTTCATTCCTTCCAGAAGACTACACCTCTCCTGCTGCCGCACCGACCAAAGGTCTCCCAGGGCCGGACCGTCCCAAACGTGTCGCAGCTACCAACTGACAAACACTCGCGACGCAAGCGTCACGGATTTTCCGCCAGGAGCGACAGCGAGATGCAGCCCCTTACTAAGTCTTACTAGTCACTCACAAGTGGGCCAGACTCTTAGAATCCAGTGTTCAAGGGATATCCCACCAGACCCAGAGGCTACGCCCGAGACTTTACGCTGGCCTGGCAGCCAGCTGGGCAGTAAAGCCCTCTCACCTCAGAGCAGTACAGCCAAGCACCATCAATTGGTCACCAAAGAACGGTCGCAGGGGGCTGGTCAAGCCATTACGCGTTAGGAATGGGCTTAACGGGGCACTAGCCACACTCCATTCATCGCGCCCCTACGCCTGGGACCCCTCCATCCCAGTCTCTCACAACCTACGAGCGTTAAATGGTGTTATTTAGAGGTTCCAAAGCCTCTCTTCCCACGCATGGGTAGCAGTAGGGTCCTAATAGTAAAAGAAGAGAAAAAGACTTAATACTAAAAGAAAAGGTTTTTTTTTTTTTTTTTTTTGCAGTGAGAGGAGAACAACCTTAAAGTAATCTAAAAGGACAGAGTAGGGATGGGATGGGTCCTAGTAACCCACGGGACGGGATTGTGCAAAATACTTTACCCGCCTCCCGAAAGAGAGAGAGAACCTAAAGGAGCTGGCAGCCAGTTCCTCTAGAATCCCACGACTCGGGACCGGAGGGCTGTCACACCCCAATTATAAAGTTTACTACATCCAGAAGAAATGTGCATAACCTTTATACCCCCTGCGGAGAGAGAGAGAGTCGGGATAGCTAGAGAGAGAGAGAGAGTCGGGATAGCTAGAGAGAGAGAGAGAGAGTCGGGATAGCTAGAGAGAGAGAGAGAGTCGGGATAGCTAGAGAGAGAGAGAGAGTCGGGATAGCTAGAGAGAGAGAGAGAGTCGGGATAGCTAGAGAGAGAGAGAGAGTCGGGATAGCTAGAGAGAGAGAGAGTTACAAGGAGTTACAAGGAAAAGAAGTACCTCAAAAGGCCTTGCGGCCCATACCGAGGAGGTACCAATGGCAACGGGTGCCAGGGAAAATTTTGTCTTTCCACTATGCTAGCAGTAGTAGAAAACTGGATAGAAAAGTAGAAGGCTCTCTCCCCACCCTCCGCTCCCTCCCTGCCAGAGGCAGGTACGGAAAAAGGTTGAAGAAAATACCTTGACCCTGGAAAAGTAGCCAAGGAAATTTTACAGGAAAGTGGAGAATATATAAATAGCTCTATATTTAGCTTGCTCACAGAGACACCGAGCAAGCGAACTCCTGCAGAGTTTTCTGAGGTTTTAATCTTAAACTATGAGTGTGTTCTGTACTTTGTCTAGCCTATTTTTAAACAGATTTACACTTTGACTGGAAACATCCTCTGAGGGAAGTTGGTTCCAGATATCAACTATTTTACAGGAAAAGAAATTTCCGCAGACTGAGGTCCTAAATGTCTTTACACACTCAAATAGTGTGCAAGATTTCGTCTAACCTTTTCTTGAATGATCCACAGAGGAACTGTTCACAACTTCCGAAGGTAACCTGTTCCATGTGTCACAGATCTTATAGTAACGTAATTCCCACACACACTAGTCCTAAACCGTTTCAAATCCAACTTCCAACCATTGTTGCGAGTTGGGTTATCATTTAAACTAAACATACTTCTAAAATCGACATCGTTGAACCCTCGTAAGAGCTTGAAAACCTCGATCAGTTGACCGCGCAGCCTCCGAGTTTCAAGCGAAAACAAGTCAGGGCGCGTAACCGTCGATTGTAGCCCATATGCCTAACAGAAGGGATTAACTTTGTGGCCTTCGCCTGCACTCGCTCCAGCCTCTCAATATCTTTCCTGAGGGTGGGCGACCAGAACTGCACAGCATACTCCAGGTACGGCCGAACAAGGGAATTGTACAGTGAGAGCACAATCTCCTTGTTCCGAAACTGAAATTGCCTCCTGATATAACCCAATAGTTTCTGGGCTTTCTTTTCCACCTCTACACACTGTTTCGTAAACTTAAGGTCGCTGCTAATTAGCACACCCAAGTCCTTTTCTAAATCAGTCACCTCGATATTACTGCCCAACATCGAGTAGTCCGACTTGGGATTGGCGTAGCCAATGTGCATCACTTTGCATTTTCCCAAGTTAAACGGCATTTGCCATTTTTCGGACCACTCTCCTATCCTACCTAGGTCCGCACGCAGTTCCTCGATCGCTTCGGGCGTCCCAACATTGGCCCCAAGCTTGGTGTCATCAGCGAATTTGGCGATCCGACTGACGATGCCACCGTCGATATCATTTATGTAAATGGTAAACAACAGTGGCCCCAAAACGGAACCCTGAGGAACCCCACTAGTGACCGAGGCCCAACCCGAACTAGCCCTTTAATTACCACCCTCTGCCGCCTATTCCTCAGCCAGTTTTCAATCCACCTACCTATTTCCCCACCGATACCCAGCGCGCGCACTTTCGCCATTAGCCGGCGGTGAGGTACCTTATCAAAGGCTTTCTGAAAGTCGAGATAAAGTATATCAATCGCCCTACTCTTATCGTACTCACTCAACATGACGTGGAAAAACTCGAGCAAGTTGATGAGACACGACCTATGCCGTCTAAACCCATGTTGGGAGTCCCCAAGTAGCTTGTAGGAATCCAAATGGTCAACGATTCTATCAGCTATTATCCTTTCTAATAATTTACCTACAACTGAAGTGAGACTAATAGGACGATAGTTCCCTGGACTTTCGTGATCCCCTTTCTTAAAGATAGGGGTCACGTTGGCCTCCCTCCAGTCACCAGGCACCTGGCCCATCACCAGCGATTTGTTGAAGACTGTAGCCAGGTGGGGAGCCACCTGGTCGCGCACTTCTCGCAAAACACTGGGGAGAAACTGGGATAGCGAGAGAGAGAGAGTCGGGATAGCGAGAGAGAGAGAGTCGGGATAGCTAGAGAGAGAGAGAGAGAGTCGGGATAGCTAGAGAGAGAGAGAGAGAGAGTCGGGATAGCGAGAGAGAGAGAGTCGGGATAGCTAGAGAGAGAGAGAGAGAGAGTCGGGATAGCTAGAGAGAGAGAGAGAGAGTGAGTCGGGATAGCTAGAGAGAGAGAGAGAGAGAGAGTCGGGATAGCTAGAGAGAGAGAGAGAGAGAGTCGGGATAGCTAGAAAGAGAGAGAGAGAGAGAGTCGGGATAGCTAGAGAGAGAGAGAGAGAGAGAGAGAGTCGGGATAGCTAGAGAGAGAGAGAGAGAGAGAGTCGGGATAGAGAGAGAGAGAGAGAGAGAGAGTCGGGATAGCTAAGAGAGAGAGAGAGAGAGAGTCGGGATAGCTAGAGAGAGAGAGAGAGAGAGAGTCGGGATAGCTAGAGAGAGAGAGAGAGAGAGTCGGGATAGCTAGAGAGAGAGAGAGAGAGAGTCGGGATAGCTAGAGAGAGAGAGAGAGAGAGTCGGGATAGCTAGAGAGAGAGAGAGAGTCGGGATAGCTAGAGAGAGAGAGAGAGTCGGGATAGCTAGAGAGAGAGAGAGAGTCGGGATAGCTAGAGAGAGAGAGAGAGTCGGGATAGCTAGAGAGAGAGAGAGAGAGTCGGGATAGCTAGAGAGAGAGAGAGAGAGTCGGGATAGCTAGAGAGAGAAAGAGAGAGAGTCGGGATAGCTAGAGAGAGAAAGAGAGAGAGTCGGGATAGCTAGAGAGAGAGAGAGAGAGAGTCGGGATAGCTAGAGAGAGAGAGAGAGAGAGTCGGGATAGCTAGAGAGCGAGAGAGAGAGAGTCGGGATAGCTAGAGAGAGAGAGAGAGAGAGTCGGGATAGCTAGAGAGAAGAGAGAGAGAGTCGGGATAGCTAGAGAGAGAGAGAGAGAGTCGGGATAGCTAGAGAGAGAGAGAGAGAGAGTCGGGATAGCTAGAGAGAGAGAGAGAGAGAGTCGGGATAGCTAGAGAGAGAGAGAGAGAGAGTCGGGATAGCTAGAGAGAGAGAGAGAGAGAGTCGGGATAGCTAGAGAGAGAGAGAGAGAGAGTCGGGATAGCTAGAGAGAGAGAGAGAGAGAGAGTCGGGATAGCTAGAGAGAGAGAGAGAGAGAGTCGGGATAGCTAGAGAGAGAGAGAGAGAGAGTCGGGATAGCTAGAGAGAGAGAGAGAGAGAGAGTCGGGATAGCTAGAGAGAGAGAGAGAGAGAGTCGGGATAGAGAGAGAGAGAGAGAGAGAGTCGGGATAGAGAGAGAGAGAGACAGAGAGTCGGGATAGCTAGAGAGAGAGAGAGAGAGAGAGTCGGGATAGCGAGAGAGAGAGAGAGAGAGAGAGAGTCGGGATAGCGAGAGAGAGAGAGAGAGAGAGAGAGAGTCGGGATAGCTAGAGAGAGAGAGAGAGAGAGAGTCGGGATAGCTAGAGAGAGAGAGAGAGAGAGTCGGGATAGCTAGAGAGAGAGAGAGAGAGAGAGTCGGGATAGCTAGAGAGAGAGAGAGAGTCGGGATAGCTAGAGAGAGAGAGAGAGTCGGGATAGCTAGAGAGAGAGAGAGAGTCGGGATAGCTAGAGAGAGAGAGAGAGTCGGGATAGCTAGAGAGAGAGAGAGAGAGAGTCGGGATAGCTAGAGAGAGAGAGAGAGAGAGTCGGGATAGCTAGAGAGAGAGAGAGAGAGAGTCGGGATAGCTAGAGAGAGAGAGAGAGAGAGAGTCGGGATAGCTAGAGAGAGAGAGAGAGAGAGTCGGGATAGCTGAGAGAGAGAGAGAGAGAGTCGGGATAGCTAGAGAGAGAGAGAGAGAGAGTCGGGATAGCTAGAGAGAGAGAGAGAGAGAGTCGGGATAGCTAGAGAGAGAGAGAGAGAGAGTCGGGATAGCTAGAGAGAGAGAGAGAGAGAGTCGGGATAGCTAGAGAGAGAGAGAGAGAGAGAGTCGGGATAGCTAGAGAGAGAGAGAGAGAGAGAGAGTCGGGATAGCTAGAGAGAGAGAGAGAGAGAGAGAGAGTCGGGATAGCTAGAGAGAGAGAGAGAGAGAGAGAGTCGGGATAGCTAGAGAGAGAGAGAGAGAGAGAGAGTCGGGATAGCTAGAGAGAGAGAGAGAGAGAGTCGGGATAGCTAGAGAGTTACAAGGAGTTACAAGGAAAAGAAGTACCTCAAAAGGCCTTGCGGCCCATACCGAGGAGGTACCAATGGCAACGGGTGCCAGGGAAAATTTTGTCTTTCAAACTATGCTAGCAATAGTAGAAAACTGGATAGAAAAGTAGAAGGCTCTCTCCCCACCCTCCGCTCCCTCCCTGCCAGAGGCAGGTACGGAAAAAGGTTGAAGAAAATACCTTGACCCTGGAAAAGTAGCCAAGGAAATTTTACAGGAAAGTGGAGAATATATAAATAGCTCTATATTTAGCTTGCTCACAGAGACACCGAGCAAGCGAACTCCTGCAGAGTTTTCTGAGGTTTTAATCTTAAACTATGAGTGTGTTCTGTACTTTGTCTAGCCTATTTTTAAACAGATTTACACTTTGACTGGAAACATCCTCTGAGGGAAGTTGGTTCCAGATATCAACTATTTTACAGGAAAAGAAATTTCCGCAGACTGAGGTCCTAAATGTCTTTACACACTCAAATAGTGTGCAAGATTTCGTCTAACCTTTTCTTGAACTGATCCACAGAGGAACTGTTCACAACTTCCGAAGGTAACCTGTTCCATGTGTCACAGATCTTATACGTAACGTAATTCCCACACACACTAGTCCTAAACCGTTTCAAATCCAACTTCCAACCATTGTTGCGAGTTGGGTTATCATTTAAACTAAACATACTTCTAAAATCGACATCGTTGAACCCTCGTAAGAGCTTGAAAACCTCGATCAGTTGACCGCGCAGCCTCCGAGTTTCAAGCGAAAACAAGTTCAGGGCGCGTAACCGTCGATTGTAGCCCATATGCCTAACGGAAGGGATCAACTTTGTGGCCCTCGCCTGCACTCGCTCCAGCCTCTCAATATCTTTCCTGAGGGTGGCGACCAGAACTGCACAGCATACTCAGGTACGGCCGAACAAGGGAATTGTACAGTGAGAGCACAATCTCCCTGTTCCGAAACTGAAATTGCCTCCTGATATAACCCAATAGTTTCTGGGCTTTCTTTTCCATCTCTACACACTGTTTCGTAACTTAAGGTCGCTGCTAATTAGCACACCAAGTCCTTTTCTAAATCAGTCACCTCGATATTACTGCCCAACATCGAGTAGTCCGACTTGGGATTGGCGTAGCCAATGTGCATCACTTTGCATTTACCCAAGTTAAACGGCATTTGCCATTTTTCGGACCACTCTCCTATCCTACCTAGGTCCGCACGCAGTTCCTCGATCGCTTCGGGCGTCCCAACATTGGCCCCAAGCTTGGTGTCATCAGCGAATTTGGCGATCCGACTGACGATGCCACCGTCGATATCATTTATGTAAATGGTAAACAACAGTGGCCCCAAAACGGAACCCTGAGGAACCCCACTAGTGACCGAGGCCCAACCCGAACTAGCCCCTTTAATTACCACCCTCTGCCGCCTATTCCTTAGCCAGTTTTCAATCCACCTACCTATTTCCCCACCGATACCCAGCGCGCGCACTTTCGCCATTAGCCGGCGGTGAGGTACCTTATCAAAGGCTTTCTGAAAGTCGAGATAAAGTATATCAATCGCCCTACTCTTATCGTACTCACTCAACATGACGTGGAAAAACTCGAGCAAGTTGGTGAGACACGACCTATGCCGTCTAAACCCATGTTGGGAGTCCCCAAGCAGCTTGTAGGAATCCAAATGGTCAACGATTCTATCAGCTATTATCCTTTCTAATAATTTACCTACAACTGAAGTGAGACTAATAGGACGATAGTTCCCTGGACTTTCGTGATCCCCTTTCTTAAAGATAGGGGTCACGTTGGCCTCTCTCCAGTCACCAGGCACCTGGCCCATCTCCAACGATTTGTTGAAGACTGTAGCCAGGTGGGGAGCCACCTGGTCGCGCACTTCTCGCAAAACACTGGGGAGAAACTGGTCTGGCCCAGGAGCCTTAAACGCGCTCAGTTTGTCTATTCTATGAGCAACGACTGTCGCGGTACATCTAACACTATCCAGGTCAGCACCTTCGTGCCTCACAGCTGGCTCGGGGATGACGCGGGTATCCTCCCTGGTGAACACTCCCGCAAAGTACTCATTAAGCACCTTAGCGATGTCCGCGTCGGAGGTCCGCAGAACGCCGCTTCCGTCCTTTAAAGGACCTATCATGCTTCTAATAGGCTTTCTACTATTAACATAACTGAAGAACTCCTTAGGGTTCCTCTTGCAGAGGCTTGCCACCCGTAGTTCTTCGTTACGTTTCGCTAGCCTAACCTTCGCCTTCACTTCCCTACACAGGCGGACATACGCTTCAGTGTTCTCGTGGGAACGATTGGCCTTCGCCCTCCTATACACTACTTTCCTATTTCGGATAGCCGAAGCGATGCCACGATTGAACCACTTAGGCTGCGTTGAAGCAGGGGTGACCAGTTTTGAGGGTATGGCAGCAGACTGCAGCACCATAAACTCATCCCGGAATGCACTCCACACTCCCTCAACATCGCCGCCAATCTCTAACCCCATCTCTGCTACGCTATCCCTGAGGCTAACAAAGTTCGCCCGCCGGAGATCGAGCTTACTGCCTCTCGAGTTACTACGCTTCACCCGAGGGACGCACACACGGAACCTAATAATACCGTGATCACTCCCGCCCAACGATTCGTCAACGGTGAGGCCAGAGAGAGAGAGAGAGAGTCGGGATAGCTAGAGAGAGAGAGAGAGAGAGAGTCGGGATAGCTAGAGAGAGGAGAGAGAGAGTCGGGATAGCTAGAGAGAGAGAGAGAGAGAGTCGGGATAGCTAGAGAGAGAGAGAGAGAGAGAGTCGGGATAGCTAGAGAGAGAGAGAGTCGGGATAGCTAGAGAGAGAGAGAGAGAGAGTCGGGATAGCTAGAGAGAGAGAGAGAGAGTCGGGATAGCTAGAGAGAGAGAGAGAGAGTCGGGATAGCTAGAGAGAGAGAGAGAGAGAGAAAGTCGGGATAGCTAGAGAGAGAGAGAGAGAGTCGGGATAGCTAGAGAGAGAGAGAGAGAGAGAGTCGGGATAGCTAGAGAGAGAGAGAGAGAGAGTCGGGATAGCTAGAGAGAGAGAGAGAGAGAGTCGGGATAGCTAGAGAGAGAGAGAGAGAGAGTCGGGATAGCTAGAGAGAGAGAGAGTCGGGATAGCTAGAGAGAGAGAGAGAGGGGATAGCTAGAGAGAGAGAGAGAGTCGGGATAGCTAGAGAGAGAGAGAGAGAGAGAGAGAGAGAGAGTCGGGATAGCTAGAGAGAGAGAGAGAGAGAGAGAGAGAGAGAGTCGGGATAGCTAGAGAGAGAGAGAGAGAGAGAGAGAGAGTCGGGATAGCTAGAGAGAGAGAGAGAGAGAGAGAGAGAGTCGGGATAGCTAGAGAGAGAGAGAGAGAGAGAGAGAGAGTCGGGATAGCTAGAGAGAGAGAGAGAGAGAGAGAGTCGGGATAGCTAGAGAGAGAGAGAGAGAGAGAGAGTCGGGATAGCTAGAGAGAGAGAGAGAGAGAGAGAGTCGGGATAGCTAGAGTTACAAGGAGTTACAAGGAAAAGAAGTACCTCAAAAGGCCTTGCGGCCCATACCGAGGAGGTACCAATGGCAACGGGTGCCAGGGAAAATTTTGTCTTTCAACTATGCTAGCAGTAGTAGAAAACTGGATAGAAAAGTAGAAGGCTCTCTCCCCACCCTCCGCTCCCTCCCTGCCAGAGGCAGGTACGGAAAAAGGTTGAAGAAAATACCTTGACCCTGGCAAAGTAGCCAAGGAAATTTTACAGGAAAGTGGAGAATATATAAATAGCTCTACATTTAGCTTGCTCACAGAGACCGAGCAAGCGAACTCCTGCAGAGTTTTCTGAGGTTTTAATCTTAAACTATGTGTGTGTTCAGTACTTTGTCTAGCCTATTTTTAAACAGATTTACACTTTGACTGTAAACAACCTCTGAGAGAGAGCTAGCTAGAGAGAGAGAGTCGGGATAGCTAGAGAGAGAGAGTCGGGATAGCTAGAGAGAGAGAGTCGGGATAGCTAGAGAGAGAGAGTCGGGATAGCTAGAGAGAGAGAGTCGGGATAGCTAGAGAGAGAGAGTCGGGATAGCTAGAGAGAGAGAGTCGGGATAGCTAGAGAGAGAGGGTCGGGATAGCTAGAGAGAGAGAGTCGGGATAGCTAGAGAGAGAGAGTCGGGATAGCTAGAGAGAGAGAGTCGGGATAGCTAGAGAGAGAGAGTCGGGATAGCTAGAGAGAGAGAGACGGGATAGCTAGAGAGAGAGAGTCGGGATAGCTAGAGAGAGAGAGTCGGGATAGCTAGAGAGAGAGAGTCGGGATAGCTAGAGAGAGAGAGTCGGGATAGCTAGAGAGAGAGAGTCGGGATAGCTAGAGAGAGAGAGTCGGGATAGCTAGAGAGAGAGAGTCGGGATAGCTAGAGAGAGAGAGTCGGGATAGCTAGAGAGAGAGAGTCGGGATAGCTAGAGAGAGAGAGTCGGGATAGCTAGAGAGAGAGAGTCGGGATAGCTAGAGAGAGAGAGTCGGGATAGCTAGAGAGAGAGAGTCGGGATAGCTAGAGAGAGAGAGTCGGGATAGCTAGAGAGAGAGAGAGAGAGAGAGTCTGGATAGCTAGAGAGAGAGAGAGAGAGAGTCTGGATAGCTAGAGAGAGAGAGAGAGAGTCTGGATAGCTAGAGAGAGAGAGAGAGAGTCTGGATTGCTAGAGAGAGAGAGAGAGAGTCTGGATAGCTAGAGAGAGAGAGAGAGAGTCTGGATTGCTAGAGAGAGAGTTACAAGGAAAGGAAAAGAAGTACCTCAAAAGGCCTTGCGGCCCATACCGAGGAGGTACCAATGGCAACGGGTGCCAGGGAAAATTTTGTCATTCAACTATGCTAGCAGTAGTAGAAAACTGGATAGAAAAGTAGAAGGCTCTCTCCCCACCCTCCGCTCCCTCCCTGCCAGAGGCAGGTACGGAAAAAGGTTGAAGAAAATACCTTGACCCTGGAAAAGTAGCCAAGGAAATTTTACAGGAAAGTGGAGAATATATAAATAGCTCTATATTTAGCTTGCTCACAGAGACCGAGCAAGCGAACTCCTGCAGTTGGTTCCAGATATTAACTATTTTATAGGAAAAGAAATTTCCGCAGACTGAGGTCCTAAATGTCTTTACACACTCAAATAGTGTGCAAGATTTCGTCTAACCTTTTCTTGAACTGATCCACAGAGGAACTGTTCACAACTTCCGAAGGTAACATGTTCCATGTGTCACAGATCTTATACGTAACGTAATTCCCACACACACTAGTCCCTAAACCGTTTCAAATCCAACTTCCAACCATTGTTGCGAGTTGGGTTATCATTTAAACTAAACATACTTCTAAAATCGACATCGTTGAACCCTCGTAAGAGCTTGAAAACCTCGATCAGTTGACCGCGCAGCCTCCGAGTTTCAAGCGAAAACAAGTTCAGGGCGCGTAAACCGTCGATTGTAGCCCATATGCCTAACGGAAGGGATCAACTTTGTGGCCCTCGCCTGCACTCGCTCCAGCCTCTCAATATCTTTCCTGAGGGTGGGCGACCAGAACTGCACAGCATACTCCAGGTACGGCCGAACAAGGGAATTGTACAGTGAGAGCACAATCTCCTTGTTCCGAAACTGAAATTGCCTTCTGATATAACCAATAGTTTCTGGGCTTTCTTTTCCACCTCTACACACTGTTTCGTAAACTTAAGGTCGCTGCTAATTAGCACACCCAAGTCCTTTTCTAAATCAGTCACCTCGATATTACTGCCCAACATCGAGTAGTCTGACTTGGGATTGGCGTAGCCAATGTGCATCACTTTGCATTTACCCAAGTTAAACGGCATTTGCCATTTTTCGGACCACTCTCCTATCCTACCTAGGTCCGCACGCAGTTCCTCGATCGCTTCGGGCGTCCCAACATTGGCCCCAAGCTTGGTGTCATCAGCGAATTTGGCGATCCGACTGACGATGCCACCGTCGATATCATTTATGTAAATGGTAAACAACAGCGGCCCCAAAACGGAACCCTGAGGAACCCCACTAGTGACGAGGCCCAACCCGAACTAGCCCCTTTAATTACCACCCTCTGCCGCCTATTCCTCAGCCAGTTTTCAATCCACCTACCTATTTCCCCACCGATACCCAGCGCGCGCACTTTCGCCATTAGCCGGCGGTGAGGTACCTTATCAAAGGCTTTCTGAAAGTCGTGATAAAGTATATCAATCGCCCTACTCTTATCGTACTCACTCAACATGACGTGGAAAAACTCGAGCAAGTTGGTGAGACACGACCTATGCCGTCTAAACCCATGTTGGGAGTCCCCAAGCAGCTTGTGGGAATCCAAATGGTCAACGATTCTATCAGCTATTATCCTTTCTAATAATTTACCTACAACTGAAGTGAGACTAATAGGACGATAGTTCCCTGGACTTTCGTGATCCCCTTTCTTAAAGATAGGGGTCACGTTGGCCTCCCTCCAGTCACCAGGCACCTGGCCCATCACCAACGATTTGTTGAAGACTGTAGCCAGGTGGGGAGCCACCTGGTCGCGCACTTCTCGCAAAACACTGAGGAGAAACTGGTCTGGCCCACGAGCCTTAAACGCGCTCAGTTTGTCTATTCTATGAGCAACGACTGTCGCGGTACATCTAACACTATCCAGGTCAGCACCTTCGTGCCTCACAGCTGGCTCGGGGATGACGCGGGTATCCCTGGTGAACACTCCCGCAAAGTACTCATTAAGCACATTAGCGATGTCCGCGTCGGAGGTCCGCAGAACGCCGCTTCCGTCCTTTAAAGGACCTATCATGCTTCTAATAGGCTTTCTACTATTAACATAACTGAAGAACTCCTTAGGGTTCCTCTTGCAGAGGCTTCCCACCCGTAGTTCTTCGTTACGTTTCGCTAGCCTAACCTTCGCCTTCACTTCCCTACACAGGCGGACATACGCTTCAGTGTTCTCGTGGGAACGATTGGCCTTCGCCCTCCTATACACTACTTTCCTATTTCGGATAGCCGAAGCGATGCCACGATTGAACCATTAGGCTGCGTTGAAGCAGGGGTGACCGGTTTTGAGGGTATGGCAGCAGACTGCAGCACCATAAACTCATCCCGGAATGCACTCCACACTCCCTCAACATCGCCGCCAACCTCTAACCCCATCTCTCCTACGCTATCCCTGAGGCTAACAAAGTTCGCCCGTCGGAGATCGAGCTTACTGCCTCTCGAGTTACTACGCTTCACCCGAGGGACGCACACACGGAACCTAATAAGACCGTGATCACTCCCGCCCAACGATTCGTCAACGGTGAGGCCAGTGACGAGGTTGTCTTCGGTCGTGAATACTAAGTCTAGAACGCTTTCGCCTCGTGTAGGCTCGTTGACCCACTGAGTGAGGAAGTTCTCATCAGCAAAGTCAACTAGCCTCCTCCCTTCAGCATCGGCAGTCCTCTTTTCCCACTTTATGCCGCGACAGTTGAAGTCTCCTAAAACTACACACACCCTTTCCCCTAGCAAGCTACTGAGTTCGGTGTACAGGGCTGTATCGTCCTCGAGGAGGAGATGCGGAGGTCTGTACACCAAGATTAACCTATAGTTCGTCCCTCCCACGTTCAGATCGACGCCAAGCAGCTCCCGTTCCGACCGGAACTGGCAGTCAACCGGACTCAACGTGTCTCTGACGTATATTAGTACCCCCCCCCCCCCCACGGGTGCGGTCTTTGCGAAACATTCTATACCCGGGAATTTCGAACCCCCAACGTAGTCCCTACGATCAGTATGAATCCAGGACTCGGTGATAGCAACGATATCCTGGTATTCTGATGCTAAGAGCGCCCGTAGCTCGCAAAACTTGTTCCTAATTGACCTAGCAGAGAGAGAGAGAGAGAGTCTGGATAGCTAGAGAGAGAGAGAGAGAGAGTCTGGATAGCTAGAGAGAGAGAGAGAGAGTCTGGATAGCTAGAGAGAGAGAGAGAGAGTCTGGATAGCTAGAGAGAGAGAGAGAGAGTCTGGATAGCTAGAGAGAGAGAGAGAGAGTCTGGATAGCTAGAGAGAGAGAGAGAGAGTCTGGATAGCTAGAGAGAGAGAGAGAGAGTCTGGATAGCTAGAGAGAGAGTCTGGATAGCTAGAGAGAGAGAGAGAGAGAGTCTGGATAGCTAGAGAGAGAGAGAGAGAGAGTCTGGATAGCTAGAGAGAGAGAGAGAGAGTCTGGATAGCTAGAGAGAGAGAGAGAGAGAGAGAGTCTGGATAGCTAGAGAGAGAGAGAGAGAGAGAGAGAGAGTCTGGATAGCTAGAGAGAGAGAGAGAGAGAGAGAGAGAGAGAGTCTGGATAGCTAGAGAGAGAGAGAGAGAGAGAGAGAGAGAGTCTGGATAGCTAGAGAGAGAGAGAGAGAGAGAGAGAGAGTCTGGATAGCTAGCTAGAGAGAGAGAGAGAGAGAGAGAGAGTCTGGATAGCTAGAGAGAGAGAGAGGAGAGAGAGAGGAGAGAGTCTGGATAGCTAGAGAGAGAGAGAGAGAGAGGTCTGGATAGCTAGAGAGAGAGAGAGAGAGAGAGTCTGGATAGCTAGAGAGAGAGAGAGAGAGAGAGTCTGGATAGCTAGAGAGAGAGAGAGAGAGAGAGAGTCTGGATAGCTAGAGAGAGAGAGAGAGAGAGAGTCTGGATAGCTAGAGAGAGAGAGAGAGTCGGGATAGCTAGAGAGAGGGAGTTACAAGGAAAAGAAGCACCTCAAAAGGCCTTGCGGCCCATACCGAGGAGGTACCAATGGCAACGGGTGCCAGGGAAAATTTTCCACACCCTCAAATAGTGTGCAAGATTTGGTCTAACCTTTTCTTGAAATGATCCACAAAGGAACTGTTCACAAATTCTGAAGGGAACCTGTTCCACGTGTCACAGATCTTATAGTAAAGTAATTCCCACACATACTAGTCGTAAACCGTTTCAAATCCAACTTCCAACCATTGTTGCGAGTTGGGTTATCATTTAAACTAAACATGCTTCTAAAATCGACTTCTTTGAACCCACGTCACGTAAGCGTCGATTGTAGCCCATTTGCCTAACGGAAGGGATTAACTTTGTGGCATTCTTCAGCCGGTTTTCAATCCACCTACCTACTTCCCCACCAATCCCAGCACGCGCACTTTAGCCATTAGCCGGCGGTGAGGTACCTTATCAAAGGCTTTCTAATCAAACGCCCTACTCTTATCATACTCACTCAACATGACGTGGAAAAACTCGAGCATGTTGGTGAGACACGACCTTTGCCGTCTAAACCCACGTTGGAGTCCCCAAGTAGCTTGTAGGAATCCAAATGGTCAACAATCCTACCCGCTATTATCCCCTCTAATTATATATTTACCTACAACTGAAGTGAAATGGTGCTATTTATAGAGGTTCCAAAGCCTCTCTTCCCACGCATGAGGTAGCAGTTGGGTCCTAATCGTAAGAGTAGAGAAAAAGAGTTAATACTAAAAGTTTTTTGTTTTTTTCTGCAGTCACAGGAGAACATCATTAACCTAAGCTAAATGGACAGAGTAGGGATGGGAAGGGGTCCTAGTAACCCACGGGACAGGTTTCTACAACAGACTTCACCCGCCCTCCCGAAAGAGAGAGAACCTAAAGGAATTGGCAGCCAATTTCTCTAGAATCCCACGACTCGGCACCGGAGGGCTGTCACACCCCAAGTATAAATTTACTACACCCAGAAGGAACGGGAGAGAGAGAGTCGGGATAGCTAGGGGGAGAGAGAGAGAGAGAGAGAGAGAGAGAGAGAGAGAGAGAGAGAGAGAGAGAGAGAGAGAGAGAGAGTCGGGATAGCTAGGGGGGGAGAGTGAGTTACAAAGAGTTACAAGGACAAGAGGAAGCCTCAAAGACCTTTCGGTCCACTCTGGGAGGTTTCTGTTATTAAAAGTTTATTTTTCTTTCAACTATCCTAGCAGTAGTAGAAAACTGGATATAAAAGTAGAAGGCTCTCTCCCCACCCTCCGCTCCCTCCCTGCTAGAGGCAGGTATGGAAAAAGGTTGAAGAAAATACCTTGACCCTGGAAAAGTAGCCAAGGAAATTTTACAGGAAAGTGGAGAATATATAAGTAGCTCTATATTTAGCTTGCTCACAGAGACACCGTGCAAGTGAACTCCTGCAGAGTTTTCTTATGCTTTAATCTTAAACTATGAGAGTATTCAGTACTTTGTCTAGCCTATTTTTAAACACATTTACACTTTGACTGGAAACAACATCTGAGGGAAGTTGGTTCCAGATATTAACTATTTTATAGGAAAAGTAATTTCCGCAGACAGAGGTCCTAAATGTCTTTAGTTCCAGTTTAAACCCATTATTTCTTGTCGGATTGGTATTAAGTGAGAATAAGTTTCTGTAATCTACCCTGTCTATTCCTTTGAGCATCTTGAAGACTTGAATAAGCTGACCCCGCAACCTCCTCGTCTCTAAGCTAAACAGATTTAGGCGCTCTAATCTCCGTTGGTAGCTTTGCATTCTCATTGAAGGGATCAATTTTGTAGCCCTTGCTTGTACTTTTTCTAACCTTTCTATGTCCTTCCTGAGGGATGGAGACCAAAACTGCGCACAGTATTCCAGTTGAGGTCTGACTAGAGAATTATAAAGAGACATTACAGTCTCCTTGTTCCGAAACTGGAACTGTCTTTTAATATAACCTAATAATTTTAAGGCCCTCTTTTCGACTTCTGCACAGTGCTTCGACGGTTTCAGATCGTTGCTGATATAGACTCCCAAGTCTTTCTCTAGATCGGTCTCAGTCAAGTTCGTTCCCAAGAGAGAGTGATCGGTCTTCGGGTTTTTATAACCTATGTGCATTACCTTACATTTGTCCAAGTTGAATGGCATCTGCCAAGTAGCAGACCATTCGCCCAACCTGTCAAGATCGTTCTGAAGCGTTCTTACACCCTCCTCCTCAGTACCTACACTACTTCCTAATTTCGTATCATCTGCAAATTTGGAGATTGCACTTAAAAGCCCGACGTCTATATCATTAATATAGATGATAAAAAGTAAAGGACCCAGCACGGAACCCTGTGGGACACCACTGGTGACCGGCACCCACTCCGAAGCAACTCCATTTATTACCACTCTCTGGTTTCTATCTTTTAACCAATCCTCAATCCAGTTGGAAACGAGCCCAGTGATTCCTAGTCCTTTGACTTTAGCTATCAATCTAGCGTGAGGGACTTTGTCAAAGGCTTTTTGAAAGTCGAGATACACTATATCTATTGCCCTACTTGCATCGTACAGTGTATGCATATTATGGAAAAATTCTAACAGGTTTGTCAGACAGGATCTATGTCGCCTAAATCCATGTTGAGAATAAAAAATTAGATTGTTAGATTCAAGGTGATACACAATACGTTTTGTAATGATGGATTCCAACATTTTGCCGACAACTGATGTTAAACTGATCGGGCGATAATTACAAGGATTTTCCCTATCACCCTTTTTAAAGATAGGTGTTACATTTGCTAACTTCCAGTCGGTTGGAACTTTCCCCAACTCGATTGATTGTTTGAATATGGTTACTAAGTCGTCAACAACATTGTGGCTAACCTCTTTTAATACCCTTGGAAGAAATAGGTAGGGACCAGGTGATTTGTATTTATTCATCTTATCAATTAATTGCTGTACCTCATTTCTCGTAAAACTTATGGTCTCTACGGGATTGTCACAGTCATATGTAATCCGAGGACTTGGCACTTCTATTGTGTCTTCCTCCGTGAAGACTGTAACGAAGAACTCGTTTAACGTATTAGCTATATCTTTATCACCGAATTTCAGTACGCCATTTCTATCATTTAAGGGGCCTACAGAGTTTTTAATTGGCTTTCTGCTATTAACATAGAGAGAGAGAGAGTCGGGATAGCTAGGGAGAGAGAGAGAGAGAGAGAGAGAGAGTCGGGATAGCTAGAGAGAGAGAGAGAGAGAGAGAGAGAGAGAGAGAGAGAGTTACAAGGAGTTACAAGGAAAAGAAGTACCTCAAAAGGCCTTGCAGCCCATAACGAGGAGGTACCAATGGCAACGGGTGCCAGGGAAAATTTTGTATACACTCAAATAGTGTGCAAGATTTGGTCTAACCTTTTCTTGAACTGATCCACAGAGGAACTGTTCACAACTTCCGAAGGTAACCTGTTCCATGTGTCACAGATCTTATACGTAAAGTAATTCCCACACACACTAGTCCTAAACCTTTTCAAATCCAACTTCCAACCATTGTTACGAGTTTGGTTATCATTTAAACTCAACATACTTCTAAAATCGACATCGTTGAACCCGCGTAAGAGCTTGAAAACCTCGATCAGTTGACCGCGCAGCCTCCGAGTTTCAAGCGAAAACAAGTTCAGGGCGCGTAACCGTCGATTGTAACCCATATGCCTAACGGAAGGGATTAACTTTGTGGCCCTCGCCTGCACTCGCTCCATCCTCTCAATATCTTTCCTGAGGGTGGGCGACCAGAACTGCACAGCATATTCCAGGTGCGGCCGAACAAGGGAATTGTACAGTGAGAGCACAATCTCCTTGTTCCGAAACTGAAATTGCCTCCTGATATAACCCAATAGTTTCTGGGCTTTCTTTTCCACCTCTACACACTGTTTCGTAAACTTAAGGTCGCTGCTAATTAGCACACCCAAGTCCTTTTCTAAATCAGTCACCTCGATATTACTACCCAACATCGAGTAGTCCGACTTGGGATTAGCGTAGCCAATGTGCATCACTTTGCATTTACCCAAGTTAAACGTCATTTGCCATTTTTCGGACCACTCTCCTATCCTACCTAGGTCCGCACGCAGTTGCTCGATCGCTTCGGGCGTCCCAACATTGGCCCCAAGCTTGGTGTCATCAGCGAATTTGGCGATCCGACTGACGATGCCACCGTCGATAACATTTATGTAAATGATAAACAACAGTGGCCCCAAAACGGAACCCTGAGGAACCCCACTAGTGACCGAGGCCCAACCCGAACTAGTACCTTTAATTACAACCCTCTGCCGCCTATTCCTCAGCCAGTTTTCAATCCACCTACTATTTCCCTACCGATACCCAGCGCGCGCACTTTCGCCATTAGCCGGCGGTGAGGTACCTTATCAAAGGCTTTCTGAAAGTCGAGATAAAGTATATCAATCGCCCTACTCTTCTCATACTCACTCAACATGACGTGAAAAAACTCGAGCAAGTTGGTGAGACACGACCTATGCCGTCTAAACCCATGTTGGGAGTCCCCAAGCAGCTTGTAGGAATCCAAATGGTCAACGATCCTATCAGCTATTATCCCTTCTAATAATTTACCTACAACTGAAGTGAGACTAATGGGACGATAGTTCCCCTGGACTTTCGTGATCCCCTTTCTTAAAGATAGGGGTCACGTTGGCTTCCCTCCAGTCACCAGGCACCTGGCCCATCTCCAACGATTTGTTGAAGACTGTAGCCAGGTGGGGAGCCCCCTGGTCGCGCACTTCTCGCAACACTCTGGGGAGAAACTGGTCTGGCCCAGGAGCCTTAAACGCGCTCAGTTTGTCTATTCTATTGGCGATGACTGTCGCGGTACATCGAACACTATCCAGGCCAGCACCTTCGTGCCTCACGCCTGGCTCGGGGATGACGCGGGTATCCTCGCTGGTGAACACTCCCGCAAAGTACTCATTAAGCACATTGGCGATGTCGGCGTCGGAGGTCCGCAGAACGCTGCTTCTGTCCTTTAGTGGACCTATCATGCTTCTAATGGGCTTTCTACTATTAACATAACTGAAGAACTCCTTAGGGTTCCCCTTGCAGAGGCTTGCCACCCGTAGTTCTTCGTTACGTTTCGCTAGTCTAACCTTCGCCTTCACTTCCCTACACAGGCGGACATACGCTTCAGTGTTCTCGTGGGAACGATTGGCCTTCGCCCTCCTATACGCTACTTTCCTATTTTGGATAGCCAAAGCGATGTCACGATTGAACCACTTAGGCTGCGTTGAAGCAGGGGTGACCGGTTTTGAGGGTATGGCAGCAGACTGCAGCACCATAAACTCGTCCCGGAATGCACTCCACACCCGCTCAACATCGCCGCCGACCTGTAACCCCATCTCACCTACGCTATCCCTGAGGCTAACAAAGTCTGCCCGCCGGAGATCGAGCTTACTGCCTCTCGAGTTACTACGCTTCACCCGAGGGACGCACACACGGAACCTAATCAGACCGTGATCACTCCCGCCCAACGATTCGTCAACGGTGAGGCCAGTGACGAGGTTGTCTTCGGTCTGGAGCTAGCATTAAAAAGCATTGCACGGAGGGAACCAATCTGGACGACTCGAGCCGCCTGACCCTCTCCTCTAGCTTCTCGTACAACTGCACGAGTTCGCAAAACCGGCACATGCTGGAGTGGTTGATCTTTTTGAAGCAACTGTGCATCACACTTTACCCGCACTCCCGAAAGAGAGAGAGAGAGAACCTAAAGGAACTGGCAACCATTTTCTCTAGAATCCCAAGACTCGGGACCGGAGGGCTGTCACTCCCCAATTATAAAGTTTACAACACCCAGAAGAAATGTGCGTGACCTTTATACCCCTGCGAGACAGAGACACACACAGACTGTGTGCATGGAACTATTGCAAGGGACTGTACATACATGTGCGAGGCAACATTTTCCGCTCTGACAGGAATAAAAACGAAAGTAAAAGTAGATCTCATAATCGCAGTCTGCGATCAACCCATGAATTAAATTAATTGTTTTTCATATTCATGTTCATTCATCGCATTGAGTGACACATCGCACACAATATCAATCTTACATCTGCATTGTTCAGTGCATTGTACATTTGTTTTTTTCATTTTTCTTATCCAATTATAATGCTTCAATGATAACTTTTAGGTGATTTTTTGTAAAATAAATATCTTATTGTTTTTAAATAAAATAAATTATGCCTTAAACACTTTTTTCTAATGATTACTTTTGTGCAATAAATTATTCTGTGCAATAAAATTAAATGTTTTATGTTTTAATATTTATTTACATTCAATAGGATCTTGTACTTTCAGAAACTGCAATTACAGTCAATAAAAGCTTGTGTAATATTTGCATACTGTAGTATATGGAAATTGTAATACTTGATTCCAATGACATTTTTAGTAATAAAATTCTTTTAGATATGTGCAGTTGTGCATAATCAGATGATGATATAAATCTTTTCTAGTGAACGCATGGAAGAAAGAGGACTCGAGAAAATAGACAGCCTCAGTAATACATAATAAACAGATCTGGCAGCACTATCGAAAAGAATTCTACTGATCGTTAGCTGTTTACAATGTGGAAAGTCTTGAGGAATGAGATGAAGTCTGATGAAATTAACAGCAAACTTATTCAGAAAGATAAAATTAAACAACGCATAGAAATTTTTGTTCCTTAATTATCAGGTATTTATATTTTGAAATATTTATAAAAGTTCAGATCATCATTATTAAATTAACAGGTGATATTTTAAACAAATGACACTTTAAAAAGTTTGTATTTTTTTTATTAACTGAAATAAAAGCATAAAATTTCTAATATATTGTACCTTTTCTACACATGGGGAATTAGTAATGAACTAGCAAAAGGTCGGCGCTACGCGCCGATTTTGCTCGATCTGCGGTGATTCGGCTAGATTGTGGGCCTACGGCGTATTTTATTTTGAACATCAGTATCCCTTTATCTGGATATCATTCCTATTCCTCTCACCTTGGGCCTCAGTAATTGGGGTGCCTGCGGCCTTCCAGTTACTGGCAAACCAATTATTCATTCAATAAAACTACAGAAAAGAACGCAGCCATGAAAATCTAAAGCTTCACAAATCTTAATACAATGAGCTCGGATTTGAAGCCTAAGATTTTCATGACTGCGTTCATTTCTATAGTTTTATTGACCAAATAACTGAACCGACAGTAATTGGGGGCCCTGCTGCCCGCTAAATCATAGTTTTCATTGTTTCGAATGCATCAATAATATTGTTATAGTGTTCCATTAGTTGTGATAAGCATGATCTTCCTGACCGGAATCGATGTTGGTAATAATATTGTTAGTGTTCCATTAGTTGTGATAAGCATGATCTTCCTGACCGGAATCGATGTTGGTTATCATTTTTTTTCTGAGTTTCCCCATTAACCCCACCCCCTCCCCCATTACCCATTACCCCCACCCCTCCCCCATTACCCCACCCCTCTCACCCAATACCCCTCCCCCACCAATTTTTTTTTCTGAGTTTCCCCATTAACCCCCCCCCTCTCCCTCATTTAACTCACCCTTCCCCATTACCCCCAAGGGGGAAGGGGCTGGCACCTTGCAAAGGATTTACTTTAATTTTTTTTTGGTTATTATATATATATATATAGATATCGCATCTATTTTTCTGAGTTTCCCCATTAACCCACCCCCTCCCCCATTACCCCACCCCTCCCCCATTTTGTGCCAAAATTATGATTAAAAATGAAGAAATGGGAAGAACTGTACCCTTAAAAGGGGGGGGCAGGATTTATGTTCGGGAATTTCTTTTTTTAGCATGGGCACTGCAGAATAAAAAGACGCATCGAATGGTGAAAACCGCATTGTTCTACACCAATTGTAGCGACCTGTAGGTGTGCGCAAAGAAACTTACATATATATATATATATATATATATATATATATATATATATATATATATGGCTTCATTTCTGAAATAGTATATTAGATAAATAAATCTTTTGTGAATCGAATGATATTAAATGTTTAGTAAATATTGACTTATTTTGTGCCAAAATTATGATTAAAAATAAAAAATTAAAAAAATGCGTGTACAGGCATGGGAAGAACTGTACCCCTAAAAGGGGGAAGGAATTATGTTAGGGAATTTTTTTTTTTAGCATGGGCACTGCACAATAAAAAGACCCATCGAATGGTGAAAACCGCATTGTTCTATACCAATTGTAGCGACCTGTGTATATATATAAGGCTTCATTTCTGAAATAGTATATTAGATTAGATTAGTATTGAACATTTCTATGGTCGCTTACTTCCAGCCAGGTCACACACACACACACACACACATACACACACACACTCACTCTTCGGCTGACCCATTGGCAACAGTCGGAGATTACATGATACTGACAGCATTGTGGCCTTGTGTGAACTAAAACCCACTTTTCATTGTACATAATTTAATTATCCTTATTATAATTTTCGTATGTTAATCATTATAAATTGAGCGGTGATTTAAAAGGGCTTTAACATCATTTTAAAAATATCCATTCCAAATACTAACCGCCAGACGAACAAAGCCGGGCAAAGCCGTTTCTTCATGAAGATGGAGTCTACAATCCTCAGGTTTTATTTAAAAGTTTACAAGAATGACCTATGACATTATCTGCTCTTTCACTTAGTTTAAATCAGTGATTCCTAATGGAAGCCAGTACCACCTTCCAATGGGCGTTCGTAAAGTTTGACGATCATTGAGAGTAATGGGGCACTTGGAGAAAGAGCTGAATGACATGCAAATTTAAGTATGTATTAGCTCCAGTGTAACTATTGCAATGTAAAATTAATGCAAAAAACTTCACATTTTTTACGTGAAGGTGAAAATATGATGATAAAAACCCACTCTAATAGTGGAAATAAACTCTGTCTATTAGAGTGGGTTTTTATTATCATAAATTTAAAATTAGATTAAAACAATAAATATTAATATATCCATTGTATTGTGATTCATCGTATTGTTTGCTGAATTTTTTATTCATGAAGGGGACATTAAAATACACTGTTTGGTGGAATGGAGCGGGTGGCCTTAGACTTGGACTCTTAACTATTGATTCCATAATATATTTACCAAGGTAAAATTATGTTGTTTTATTTCAACGGGAAGGTCCCTAGCCAATACAAAAATCGGTAAAATTTTAGAAACAGACTAGTTCTTCATAGGGTTCTACCAGAATCATTTTTTACAACTGAAACAGAGCTGCGGTCAGAAGATAGGAAGGAGTGTGTCTTTAACTTTACTTGTACAGAATTGGCAGCTCCTTAGTCAAGTTTGTTTTAGCACAGAAACTTTGATATTCTTTTCTTATGGCTCAGCTTTTACTAAACGAACTGGTGATAATTTGAATTGGGTGTTTAAATTCTTGTACTTCCTTTATTGGTTCACTTCTCATTTTGAAATTAATATCGTCTGACTAATTAGAGCGTTTAGGATTGAATTGCATGAGCTTAAGTTTGGTAACGTCAAAAAAATATATATCATGGTTCTGCAAAGATAATTCGCAAAATTTTTGAAGACAAGCCAGACCTTTTAACAGAAGGATTTATTAATAACATATCATTGGCAAAGATTAGTTATTTTTCTTTATACTATCTAGCCCAGTGGTTCCCAACCTTTTTGAAGCGATGGCCCACTAGAGCTGATTCGAATAACTCATGGCCCACCTCCCATGTTGCTAAGCTGGTATCATATTTATATAAGGTTTAATAAGCAAATTTTTGTTATTAACATTTATTAACATGATACTAAAAGACAAGCAAGTGGGCCATGGTCCACCTGTTGGAAACCAGTGATTTCTAGCCTATACAATGTCCAACTTTTACTTCAATAAGTAAAACAATTATGCCATCAATATACTCGTATATATTAAACAGCAGAGAAGAGAAAAAGGAGTCCCGACTCATTCCACAGGAAAATTCAAAACACTTAAACAAATGCATTACCCGCCTACTGTACGTGTAAATGATCGGTACGTATACCAAAATTTCAATATGTTTAGTAGTATGACAGCAAAATGTGAGTGCAAATTGCAATGCAATGTTGATCAATTGTTGCAAGGTGCCAACCCACCTCCCCCCATGGTGCAAGTGCCACCCTCTCAAAAGAGGGAAGACGGTATGCAAGCAAGGGGGAGTGGTTTATCCCCCAAGCTGCCACCCAAACCTAACGAGAGAGAGAGAGAGAATCCTTCGCCTGGAAAGCCCAGACCCATAATGAACGCTCTTGACCTCACAGTTAGCTAAGAAGTTTTAATCCGCCAGTTGGCTTAATCTGGCATAAAAGGCGTAACCAGCCATTTCGCGTAGTATGCTTCAGCATCGCAGCCATTAGAAGGCTTAATCCGCTAGTTGCCTTAAAATATTGCCGCAGTTTAGATGTCCGTAACACGGAATAAATAGACTTTTAGGAACTCATCCCATTAACAACACGTGTCTGAGATGAGGCTACACCATTCGTCTAAGTAAGACTTTTAAGAGCTCATCCCATCAACAACACGTAGCCGAGATGAGGGCTACACCAATCGTCTAAGTATAGACTTTATTACCTCCAGTATAGACATTAGGAGCCCACCCATCAGTAGCGCGAGGCCGAGATGGGATTACCACTAATCGTCTAGACCTTAAGACCTCTCAGCAGTAACACAGCCGTCTTAGCTACGGCTTTACTTACCAACACCTGATTGACCAAAGCCGACTTACCTACGGCTTTTACTTACCAGCTCCTGATACACCGAAAAGTCTCTAAATACGACCCAATTAATAGGCAGAACTATTAAGCATAAACAAATACATTTATGGGGGCCAAGGTAGACTGAAAAGATCTCAAAAAAAGGGAAACGCCAATAGTTTATCCTATTGAGCTTCTCATAGCAGAAAACCACCACAAGGCGAATGTGACGTTTGGTGGGCAATCTTTTAAACAAAAAATCGAATATGATAAACCAAATTTAATACAAAAACAAAGTTTCACCTTAATAAACAAATTTATCTTTAAACTATAACATAAAAAACATTAATATAATTCTAAAACAAAATAGAAATTAAATTAGGGCTAACTATTTCATTTCTCGTCAATTAGTGAATTATCCACAGCGTGTTATTTAGAACAAATTGTCGCATTAATATACAAATTTATCATTACGGTATAACAAAAAAACATTAATGTAATTTGTAAACAAAATAAAAATTAAATTAGGGCTAACTATTTCATTTCTCATCAATTAGTGAATTATCCAAACAGCGTGTTATTTAAAACAAATTTTCGCATTAATATACAAATTTATCATTAAACTATAACATAAAAAACATTAATATAATTTAAAATCAAAAGATAGTTTTTGCTGAAAAGGTGAATGAAGAGATAAGGAGGCAAAGAAATGACGGCCACAAGGAAACTCTGGGTCACTTCAGAGATGCTTGACAAAATGGAAGGAAGAAGAAAATGGAAGGATATAAATACAGAAGAAGGGAGACAACGATACAGACAGTTGAATAACGAAGTGAGAAGAGAAACTGATAAAGCAAGAGAGAGATGGCTTGGAGTGTCGTGCAGGGAATTGGAGGAATTAGAAAGGAAAGGAAGGCCTGATTTAATGTACCAAAAAGTTAAGGACATAAATAGATGGAAAAGTAGTAGCTTGGTAGTGCGAGAAATAGGGGGGGGGGGAGAAATGGAGAAAAACTGAAAAGACCAGAAGATATAAGGAAGAGATGGATTGAATATATTGAAGAACTGTATGATAAAGAGAACAAACCTAATAACATCGAAATGGAGGAAGCAGATGAGGTGGATGCAGATTGTATGGGACCCGACATATTGGAAAGAGAAGTAGAGATGGCTCTAAAAGACCTAAGAAATGGCAAGGCCCCAGGACCAGATGATGTACCAGCAGAACTTCTGAAGAGTCTTCAAGGTGATGCTAGAGAGGAGGTGAATATATTGTGCAGAAACATGTATGAAAGTGGAGAGTGGCCTGCTGACTTTATGAGAGTCTCTATGATTACTATCCCCAAGAAACCGAGAGCCACCAAGTGTTCAGAATTTTGAACCATAAGCTTAGTCAGACATGCATCAAAAATAATGCTAAGGATACTAACCAGAAGACTAACGAACAGAGCTGAGCAGTACATTGGAGAGGATCAGTTTGGATTTAGGTAAAAATGCGGAACAAGAGAAGCTATTGGTATTATGAGAATGATGGGAGAGAGAGTGCTGGAACATGATCAGGAAATGCTTGTTTGTTTTATTGACTTTGAAAAAGCTTCTGACAGAGTCCAATGGAGGAAACTAATAGAAATATTAAAGAATATTTATATTGACTAGAGGTACCGTGGTCTGATAAAAATTCTATATCTTGGGCAGAGTGTGAATGTTAGAGTTGCAGGAGGAGAATCGGAGCCTAGATTGGTTGGGAGAGGAGTTACGCAAGGACGCTCCCTGTCCCCCATGTTATTTAACATCTATGCGGAAGCAATGATAATAGAAGCATTCTCAGATCTGAAAGAGGGAATCAGAGTGGGAGGTAAATTGGTCAAATCTGTAAGGTTTACAGATGACAAGGCATTTGTTTATAGTACTGAGGAAGGACTGCAAAGAATGGTCAATAGCTTGACAACAACGACGGAAGAATTCGGAATGAGAATTAATGAGACCAAGACAAAGGTAATGAAAATTGCGAGAAGGAAATGAACCTAACGATAGGAAATCGTAACTTAGAAGAAGCTGAGCAGTTTAAATATCTGGGAAGTTTATTAACCAACAGTGGAGATTGCAATAAGGAAGTAAAATCTAGAATTGGTATGGGTAAGGTAACTTTTGAGAGACAGAAAAGACTACTTACAGGTAAACTCAACTTGAAGCTGAAGAAAAGGTTAGTAAAAAGCTTGATATGGAGTGTGGTACTGTATGGAGCAGAAACATGGACACTGAAAACAACTGAAAAGAAACTCCTGGAAAGTTTTGAAATGTGGATTTGGAGAAGAATGCAAAGATAAGCTGGAGGGAACACCAAAGTAATGAGGAAGTACTGCAACAGGTGAGGGAGGAAAGAAGACTCATTAAGGTGATAAGAGAAAGACAGAAGAAATGGATCAGACATGTGCTGAGAGGAGAAGGATTGTTGAAGGAGGTGATAGAGAGTAGATATGAAAGTAGAAAAACGAGGGGAAGGAAAAGGAAAGCAATGCTGGATGATTTGAAGGCAAGCAGGAGCTACCATGAGATGAAAAGGCTAGCTCAGGATAGAACACTTTGGCGGGACACATGAGTTGGACCTGCCTGATAGGCAGAACACGATGGATGGATGGAGTGAATTATCCAAACACCGTGTTATTTAAAACAAATTTTCGCATTAATATACAAATTTATCTTTTAACCATATCATAAAATAATAATTTAAAACTGCATGTCGTTAAAATTTCAGCAACGTAGTTATAACAAATTTTCACCTTAATGTACAAATTTATCTTTAAACTATAATATAAAAAATAATATAACTTTATATTAAAACTAGATTTTAAGTTTTAGTAGGTCATACCCAGCAAATGACATTTCTTATGTGTATTTATAAAAATGAAATTTATGATATAACTTAGATATTTTGCGCATTTCACAAATGAATAAATGGAATTAATATAATTTACGCTAATTAATTTCTGTCTTCAACATTACTGCACTATTTTTAATATGATTTTTTGGATCATATTAAATCTTACTATTCATGGAATAAAGTAAATTTTTCTCAGTGCAATTCTCGAATTAAACACTGCCTTGAGGATTTGATTCCTGCTTCATTATTATTTCTAATCAAGTATATACTATCTTAAAACGGTTTGCGGCAATTAATAACACAACTCAAGAAATTTTTGTTTTAATTCAGTAAACCTCCACGTGAGCCCCATTGGTTGCACACACAACATCAAGGCGATAGATGATTTCGTTCCAAATATTAAGAAGCATGTCTTGCGTGATGGAAGCTAATGTCTCTTCAATCCGGTGTCTTAATCCTGTGATGTTATTAACCTTCTTTGCATACACACTGTCCTTTGTGTAGCCCCATAAAAAGAAATCCAGAGGCGTGATATCCGGGAAACGAGGAGGCCATGGAATAGGGCCATCTCGCCCGATCCAACGAGAAGGGAACTTTTCATTGAGGAACCTCCGCACTTTTAATCCCCAGTGTGGCGGTGCCCCATCTTGCTGAAAGAACACACTGGGCTGCATATCCTCAAGCTGAGGTGCAGCATACCATTTAAGCATATCTAGGTAATTTGTAGCCTTCACAGTGTTCTCATGGAAGAAAAATGGTCCAATCACACGGTTATGGGAGAGAGCACACCAAACGTTTATCTTGGGACTGTTGCGTTCGTGTTCAATAAATTCATGCGGATTTTCTGATCCCCATATACGGCAATTGTGTCTGTTGACTTTACCAGACAGATGGAATGTCGCTTCATCACTGAAAACGACATTGTTCAAAAAATGATCATCTTCATCAATACGATCAAGAATGTCAACAGCAAACTGTTCCCTTTTGGGTTTGTCATTTGGTAGAAGTTTCTGCAAGGTTTGCAATTTGTAGGCATAAAGTTTCAACCTCTTGTGAACCACTTTATGCACTGTTGAAAGCGGGATTTGCAGTTCTCGGCTTGCTCGGCGGATGGATTTTGTAGGACTTCAGATAAACGCCTCCTGAATTCCTGCTCTCTTATCTTCAGACACACTAGGCCTACCAGCTCCTTTCTGATGTAGCACACTGCCAGTTTCTTGAAATTGTTTCAGCCATCGCTTGAGTGATTGCTTTGTTGGAGTTTTCTGATATTCCTCCCGAAAACGTCTCTGTACAGTAATTGGAGATTTGGTTTCCCACATCCACAGCACACACATTGCTTTCTCCTTCACTGTCCCCATTGTGCCCCTAGTGGATGTTCTGCGAAATAAAGAAAAAAATTCTTGAATTGATTTATTAATTGCGGCAAACCGTTTTAAGATAGATCCTATAATAACGAATTTATTAAGGCTTATAATGGGGTGAATAATTTAAGGACACCCTGTATATTTCTATCCTTAGTATGTAAACTGTGATTGTATTTATAATATTTGTCATATGGACTAGACTCTGCCAATAAACTCTCTCTCGATCTCTCTCTCGATCTCTCTCTCTCTCTCTCGACTACTCGATGTTGGGTAGTAATATCGAGGTGACTGATTTAGAAAAGGACTTGGGTGTGCTAATTAGCAGCGATCTTAAGTTTACGAAACAGTGTGTAGAGGTGGAAAAGAAAGCCCAGAAACTATTGGGTTATATCAGGAGGCAATTTCAGTTTCGGAACAAGGAGATTGTGCTCTCACTGTACAATTCCCTTGTACGGCCGCACCTGGAGTATGCTGTGCAGTTCTGGTCGCCCACCCTCAGGAAAGATAGTGAGGCTGGAGCGAGTGCAGGCGAGGGCCACAAAGTTAATCCCTTCCGTTAGGCATATGGGCTACAATCGACGGTTACGCGCCCTGAACTTGTTTTCGCTTGAAACTCGGAGGCTGCGCGGTCAACTGATCGAGGTTTTCAAGCTCTTACGCGGGTTCAACGATGTCGATTTTAGAAGTTTGTTTAGTTTAAATGATAACCCAACTCGCAACAGTGGTTGGAAGTTGGATTTGAAACGGTTTAGGACTAGTGTGTGTGGGAATTACTTTACGTATAAGATCTGTGACACATGGAACAGGTTACCTTCGGAAGTTGTGAACAGTTCCTCTGTGGATCAGTTCAAGAAAAGGGTAGACGAAATCTTGCACACTATTTGAGTGTGTAAAGACATTTAGGACCTCAGTCTGCGGAAATTTCTTTTCCTATAAAATAGTTAATACCTGGAACCAACTTCCCTCAGAGGTTGTTTCCAGTCAAAGTGTAAATGTGTTTAAAAATAGGCTAGACAAAGTACTGAATACTCTCATAGTTTAAGACTAAAACATAAGAAAACTCTGCAGGAGATCGCTTGCACGGTGTCTCTGTGAGCAAGCTAAATATAGAGCTATTTATATATTCTCCACTTTCCTGTAAAATTTCCTTGGCTACTTCTCCAGGGTCAAGGTATTTTCTTCAACCTTTTTCCGTACCTGCCTCTGGCAGGGAGGGAGCGGAGGGTGGGGAGAGAGCCTTCTACTTTTCTATCCAGTTTTCTACTACTGCTAGGATAGTTGAAAGAAAAATAAACTTTTACAAAATTTTCCCTGGCACCCGTTGCCATTGGTACCTCCTCGGTATGGGCCGCAAGGCCTTTTGAGGTGCTTCTTTTCCTTGTAACTCCTTGTAACTCTCTCTCTCTCTCTCTCTCTCTCTCTCTCTCTCTCTCTTTCTCCGCAGGGGGTATAAAGGTTATGCACATTTCTTCTGGATGTAGTAAACTTTATACTTGGGGTGAGACAGCCCTCCGGTCCCGAGTCGTGGGATTCTAGAGGAACTGGCTGCCAGTTCCTTTAGGTTCTCTCTCTCTTTCGGGAGGGCGGGTGAAGTATTTTGCAGAATCCCGTCCCGTGGGTTACTAGGACCCCATCCCATCCCTACTCTGTCCTTTCAGCTTACGTTAAGGTTGTTCTCCTCTGACTGGGAAAAAAAAAAAAAAAAAAAAAACTTAGTATCAAGTCTTTTTCTCTTCTTTTACTATTAGGACCCTACTGCTACCTCATGCGTGGGAAGAGAGGCTTTGGAACCTCTATAAATAACACCATTTAACGCTCGTAGGTTGTGAGAGACTGGGATGGAGGGGTCCCAGGCGTAGGGGCGCGATGAATGGAGTGTGGCTAGTGCCCCGTTAAGCCCATTCCTAACGCGTAATGGCCTGACCAGCCCCCTGCGACCGTTCTTTGGTGACCAATTGGTGGTGTTTGGCTGTACTGCTCTGAGGTGAGAGAGCTTTACTGCCCAGCTGGCTGCCAGGCCAGCGTAAAGTCTCGGGCGTAGCCTCTGGGTCTGGTGGGATATCCCTTGAACACTGGATTCTAAGAGTCTGGCCGCTTGTGAGTGACTAGTAAGACTTAGTAAAGGGCTGCATCTCGCTGTCGCTCCTGGCGGAAAATCCGTGACGCCTGTGTCGCGAGTGTTTGTCAGTTGGTAGCTGCGACACGTTTTGGACTGTCCGGCCCTGGGGAGACCTTTGGTCGGTGCGGCAGCAGGAGAGGTGTAGTCTTCTGGAAGGGATGAACGTCACTTGCAAATAGGTGGGTGCGTCTACGCGCGGGATGAATTCACCCCCCCCCCCCTTTTTATACTGGTCATAACGTTTTTGGATAGTTTTCATTGCTAGAACGCTTTATCTTATTCAGAGTATTCAGAAAAAAAAAAAAAAGAGAAAATATGGCAGGGCCAGCTAAATTGAAAGCAGAATGCTTTAAATGTAAAGTTAATCATTGGTGCGTAGACTTCCCAGAGGGTAGTATCAGCGATATCACATCCCTTAGTGTATGTTTGTTTTGTAAACTTAGAGACAACCACGAAAAGGAAGTTAAAGAGCTAAAGGAATTAGTAAAAAAGCTTGAAGCTAGGGTCGTAGCACTGGAAATCCAACCCAGTGGACAAGATCAAATTAAAAACACACCAGCAGATTCAAACTGTAAGATTAAGTATCTGAACAAAGGGAGGGCTCAAAGAAGGGGCTGATAGAGAAGGGTGGGAAGGGGCCTGCTGATGGCCCAAAGAAACCGAAGGATGTAGCTACCTGTCGGGGTGGGTCGGGTGGTGTAACTGCGTGTATGGGTGGCGACGGGTTTCGAAAGGTCTCGGGCAAGAAGGCTGCGAAGCCGAAGCCTGAGACCCCAGTTGCCCCTGTCAAGACCTCTAACCGCTTTAGTCTCCTGTGCTCGAAGGAGGAAGACACCGTTTTGATTGGGGACTCGCAGATCAGGGGCCAGGAGAAGTACTTTGCTTCTGCAAACCGGGATGGGAGGAAGGTAAGGTGCTTACCTGGGCGGGGAACGGCGCACTTAAGGAAGGAGGTAGAGAAGGTGCGCGTGGCTAGTCGGAGGACTGCGATCGTTGTCCACGCTGGTGGCAATGACCTGTTCCTCAAAGGCGGTGGGGTAGGTCTTACAGAAGGGATCATCACCGAGATCATGTCTCTTGCGGATGATCTAAAACTGAAGACAGACAGGGGAATGTTAATGGGTATTTTACCGCGAATGAATGCAGTGACCACGCACTCCTCAGTAAGGTCATTGGCATCAACGAGAGGGTACAAGACTTGTGCGTTCCGCTGGGCGTGAAGTTTATTGACCCCTTCGATGCATTTTCGGGTAGGTGGGACCTTTACCAGAGGGATGGTGTCCACCTCAATACAAGGGTAAAGGTGTGCTAGGCGCGCTGCTCGACCGGCACCTATACAGAATGGTGAGGTCGAGTCCGGGAGAGATGATGGGCCCCCACCGGGGAGAGATGAGATGAGCCGTGGCGGACGTACCTTCACTGAAGGGTGCGTCGAAGTACAGGTGGGTGACCCTCCTCCTACGTTGGAGGGGGCTCAGTCTCCTGCGGAAGTTGCCCCCTCGTTAGTGAGGGGCTCTTCAACTCCCGACAGCCTGGCTGTTCGGGAAACGGGTCGTGCTAGGGGGCGGTCAGAATAGGGAAGGCTCCCTCCGTGCAATGCTTTTTAATGCTAGGTCAATTAGGAACAAGTTTTGCGAGCTACGGGCGCTCTTAGCATCAGAATACCAGGATATCGTTGCTATCACCGAGTCCTGGATTCATACTGATCGTAGGGACTACGTTGGGGAGTTCGAAATTCCCGGGTATAGAATGTTTCGCAAAGACCGCACCCGTGGGGAGGGGGGTGGGTACTAATATACGTCAGAGACACGTTGAGTCCGGTTGACTGCCAGTTCCGGTCGGAACGGGAGCTGCTTGGCGTCGATCTGAACGTGGGAGGGACGAACTATAGGTTAATCTTGGTGTACAGACCTCCGCATCTCCTCCTCGAGGAGGATACAGCCCTGTACACCGAACTCAGTAGCCTGCTAGGGGATAGGGTGTGTGTAGTTTTAGGAGACTTCAACTGTCGCGGCATAAAGTGGGAAAACAGGACTGCCGATGCTGAAGGGAGGAGGCTAGTTGACTTTGCTGATGAGAACTTCCTCACTCAGTGGGTCAACGAGCCTACACGAGGCGAAAGCGTTCTAGACTTAGTATTCACGACCGAAGACAACCTCGTCACTGGCCTCACCGTTGACGAATCGTTGGGCGGGAGTGATCACGGTCTTATTAGGTTCCGTGTGTGCGTCCCTCGGGTGAAGCGTAGTAACTCGAGAGGCAGTAAGCTCGATCTCCGGCGGGCGAACTTTGTTAGCCTCAGGGATAGCATAGGAGAGATGGGGTTAGAGGTTGGCGGCGATGTTGAGGGAGTGTGGAGTGCTTTCCGGGACGAGTTTATGGTGCTGCAGTCTGCTGCCATACCCTCAAAACCGGTCACCCCTGCTTCAACGCAGCCTAAGTGGTTCAATCGTGACATCGCTTCGGCTATCCGAAATCGGAAAGTAGCGTATACGAGGGCGAAGGCCAATCGTTCCCACGAGAACAGTGAAGCGTATGTCGTTGCCGATAGAATAGACAAACTGAGCGCGTTTAAGGCTCCTGGGCCAGACCAGTTTCTCCCCAGTGTTTTGCGAGAAGTGCGCGACCAGGTGGCTCCCCACCTGGCTACAGTCTTCAACAAATCGTTGGAGATGGGCCAGGTGCCTGGCGACTGGAGGGAGGCCAACGTGACCCCTATCTTTAAGAAAGGGGATCACGAAAGTCCAGGGAACTATCGTCCTATTAGTCTCACTTCAGTTGTAGGTAAACCCAACATGGGTTTAGACGGCATAGGTCGTGTCTCACCAACTTGCTCGAGTTTTTCCACGTCATGTTGAGTGAGTACGATAAGAGTAGGGCGATTGATATACTTTATCTCGACTTTCAGAAAGCCTTTGATAAGGTACCTCACCGCCGGCTAATGGCGAAAGTGCGCGCGCTGGGTATCGGTGGGGAAATAGGTAGGTGGATTGAAAACTGGCTGAGGAATAGGCGGCAGAGTGTGGAATTAAAGGGGCTAGTTCGGGTTGGGCCTCGGTCACTAGTGGGGTTCCTCAGGGTTCCGTTTTGGGGCCGCTGTTGTTTATCATTTACATAAATGATATCGACGGTGGCATCGTCAGTCGGATCGCCAAATTCGCTGATGACACCAAGCTTGGGGCCAATGTTGGGACGCCCGAAGCGATCGAGGAACTGCGTGCGGACCTAGGTAGGATAGGAGAGTGGTCCGAAAAATGGCAAATGCCGTTTAACTTGGGTAAATGCAAAGTGATGCACATTGGCTACGCCAATCCCAAGTCGGACTACTCGATGTTGGGTAGTAATATCGAGGTGACTGATTTAGAAAAGGACTTGGGTGTGCTAATTAGCAGCGACCTTAAGTTTACGAAACAGTGTGTAGAGGTGGAAAAGAAAGCCCAGAAACTATTGGGTTATATCAGGAGGCAATTTCAGTTTCGGAACAAGGAGATTGTGCTCTCACTGTACAATTCCCTTGTTCGGCCGTACCTGGAGTATGCTGTGCAGTTCTGGTCGCCCACCCTCAGGAAAGATATTGAGAGGCTGGAGCGAGTGCAGGCGAGGGCCACAAAGTTAATCCCTTCCGTTAGGCATATGGGACAATCGACGGTTACGCGCCCTGAACTTGTTTTCGCTTGAAACTCGGAGGCTGCGCGGTCAACTGATCGAGGTTTTCAAGCTCTTACGCGGGTTCAACGATGTCGATTTTAGAAGTATGTTTAGTTTAAATGATAACCCAACTCGCAACAATGGTTGGAAGTTGGATTTGAAACGGTTTAGGACTAGTGTGTGGGAATTACTTTACGTATAAGATCTGTGACACATGGAACAGGTTACCTTCGGAAGTTGTGAACAGTTCCTCTGTGGATCAGTTCAAGAAAAGGTTAGACCAAATTTTGCACACTATTTGAGTGTGTAAAAATTTTCCGTGGCACCCGTTGCCATTGGTACCTCCTCGGTATGGGCCGCAAGGCCTTTTGAGGTACTTCTTTTCCTTGTAATTCCTCCTTGTAACTCCTCCTTGTCTCCTCCTTGTCTTCTCCTCTCTCTCTCTCTCTCTCTCTCTCTCTCTCTCTCTCTCTCTCTCTCTCTCCTCTTTCTCTCTCTCTCCTCGGGAAACGGGTCGTGCTAGGGGGCGGTCAGAATAGGGAAGGCTCCCTCCGTGCAATGCTTTTTAATGCTAGGTCAATTAGGAACAAGTTTCGCGAGCTACGGGCGCTCTTAGCATCAGAATACCAGGATATCGTTGCTATCACCGAGTCCTGGATTCATACTGATCGTAGGGACTACGTTGGGGAGTTCGAAATTCCCGGGTATAGAATGTTTCGCAAAGACCGCACCCGTGGGGAGGGGGGTGGGGTACTAATATACGTGAGACACGTTGAGTCCGGTTGACTGCCAGTTCCGGTCGGAACGGGAGCTGCTTGGCGTCGATCTGAACGTGGGAGGGACGAACTATAGGTTAATCTTGGTGTACAGACCTCCGCATCTCCTCCTCGAGGAGGATACAGCCCTGTACACCGAACTCAGTAGCCTGCTAGGGGATAGGGTGTGTGTAGTTTTAGGAGACTTCAACTGTCGCGGCATAAAGTGGGAAAACAGGACTGCCGATGCTGAAGGGAGGAGGCTAGTTGACTTTGCTGATGAGAACTTCCTCACTCAGTGGGTCAACGAGCCTACACGAGGCGAAAGCGTTCTAGACTTAGTATTCACGACCGAAGACAACCTCGTCACTGGCCTCACCGTTGACGAATCGTTGGGCGGGAGTGATCACGTCTTATTAGGTTCCGTGTGTGCGTCCCTCGGGTGAAGCGTAGTAACTCGAGAGGCAGTAAGCTCGATCTCCGGCGGGCGAACTTTGTTAGCCTCAGGGATAGCGTAGGAGATGGGGTTAGAGGTTGGCGGCGATGTTGAGGGAGTGTGGAGTGCATTCCGGGATGAGTTTATGGTGCTGCAGTCTGCTGCCATACCCTCAAAACCGGTCACCCCTGCTTCAACGCAGCCTAAGTGGTTCAATCGTGGCATCGCTTCGGCTATCCGAAATAGGAAAGTAGTATAGGAGGGCGAAGGCCAATCGTTCCCACGAGAACACTGAAGCGTATGTCCGCCTGTGTAGGGAAGTGAAGGCGAAGGTTAGGCTAGCGAAACGTAACGAAGAACTACGGGTGGCAAGCCTCTGCAAGGGAACCCTAAGGAGTTCTTCAGTTATGTTAATAGTAGAAAGCCTATTAGAAGCATGATAGGTCCTTTAAAGGACGGAAGCGGCGTTCTGCGGACCTCCGACGCGGACATCGCTAATGTGCTTAATGAGTACTTTGCGGGAGTGTTCACCAGGGAGGATACCCGCGTCATCCCCGAGCCAGCTGTGAGGCACGAAGGTGCTGGCCTGGATAGTGTTAGATGTACCGCGACAGTCGTTGCTCATAGAATAGACAAACTGAGCGCGTTTAAGGCTCCTGGGCCAGACCAGTTTCTCCCCAGTGTTTTGCGAGAAGTGCGCGACCAGGTGGCTCCCCACCTGGCTACAGTCTTCAACAAATCGTTGGAGATGGGCCAGGTGCCTGGTGACTGGAGGGAGGCCAACGTGACCCCTATCTTTAAGAAAGGGGATCACGAAAGTCCAGGGAACTATCGTCCTATTAGTCTCACTTCAGTTAGGTAAATTATTAGAAAGGATAATAGCTGATAGAATCGTTGACCATTTGGATTCCTACAAGCTGCTTGGGGACTCCCAACATGGGTTTAGACGGCATAGGTCGTGTCTCACCAACTTGCTCGAGTTTTTCCACGTCATGTTGAGTGAGTACGATAAGAGTAGGGCGATTGATATACTTTATCTCGACTTTCAGAAAGCCTTTGATAAGGTACCTCACCGCCGGCTAATGGCGAAAGTGCGCGCGCTGGTATCGGTGGGGAAATAGGTAGGTGGATTGAAAACTGGCTGAGGAATAGGCGGCAGAGGGTGGTAATTAAAGGGGCTAGTTCGGGTTGGGCCTCGGTCACTAGTGGGGTTCCTCAGGGTTCCGTTTTGGGGCCACTGTTGTTTACCATTTACATAAATGATATCGACGGTGGCATCGTCAGTCGGATCGCCAAATTCGCTGATGACACCAAGCTTGGGGCCAATGTTGGGACGCCCGAAGCGATCGAGGAACTGCGTGCGGACCTAGGTAGGATAGGAGAGTGGTCCGAAAAATGGCAAATGCCGTTTAACTTGGGTAAATGCAAAGTGATGCACATTGGCTACGCCAATCCCAAGTCGGACTACTCGATGTTGGGCAGTAATATCGAGGTGACTGATTTAGAAAAGGACTTGGGTGTGCTAATTAGCAGCGACCTTAAGTTTACGAGATGGTGTAGAGGTGGAAAAGAAAGCCCAGAAACTATTGGGTTATATCAGGAGGCAATTTCAGTTTCGGAACAAGGAGATTGTGCTCTCACTGTACAATTCCCTTGTTCGGCCGTACCTGGAGTATGCTGTGCAGTTCTGGTCGCCCACCCTCAGGAAAGATATTGAGAGGCTGGAGCGAGTGCAGGCGAGGGCCACAAAGTTGATCCCTTCCGTTAGGCATATGGGCTACAATCGACGGTTACGCGCCCTGAACTTGTTTTCGCTTGAAACTCGGAGGCTGCGCGGTCAACTGATCGAGGTTTTCAAGCTCTTACGAGGGTTCAACGATGTCGATTTTAGAAGTATGTTTAGTTTAAATGATAACCCAACTCGCAACAATGGTTGGAAGTTGGATTTGAAACGGTTTAGGACTAGTGTGTGTGGGAATTACGTTACGTATAAGATCTGTGACACATGGAACAGGTTACCTTCGGAAGTTGTGAACAGTTCCTCTGTGGATCAGTTCAAGAAAAGGTTAGACCAAATTTTGCACACTCTTTGAGTGTGTAGAAAATTTTCCGTGGCACCCGTTGCCATTGGTACCTCCTCGGTATGGGCCGCAAGGCCTTTTGAGGTACTTCTTTTCCTTGTAACTCCTTGTAACTCTCTCCTTTCTCTCTCTCTCCTCTTTCTCTCTCTCTCTCCTTTCTCTCTCTCTCCTCTTTCTCTCTCTCTCCTCTTTCTCTCTCTCTCTCCTTTCTCTCTCTCTCCTCTTTCTCTCTCTCATTTCTCTTTCTCTCTCTCATTTCTCCCTCTCTCCTCTTTCTCTCTCTCTCTCATTTCTCTCTCTCTCTCTCTTTCTCTCTCTCATTTCTCTCTCTCTCTCCTCTTTCTCTCTCTCATTTCTCTCTCTCCTCTTTCTCTCTCTCTCTCATTTCTCTCTCTCTCTCCTCTTTCTCTCTCTCATTTCTCTCTCTCTCTCATTTCTCTCTCTCTCCTCTTTCTCTCTCTCTCTCATTTCTCTCTCTCTCTCCTCTTTCTCTCTCTCATTTCTCTCTCTCTCTCCTCTTTCTCTCTCTCATTTCTCTCTCTCTCCTCTTTCTCTCTCTCTCTCATTTCTCTCTCTCATTTCTCTCTCTCTCTCCTTTCTCTCCCTCTCTCTCTCCTCTTTCTCTCTCTCTCTCATTTCTCTCTCTCATTTCTCTCTCTCTCTCCTTTCTCTCTCTCTCTCTCTCCTCTTTCTCTCTCTCCCTCATTTCTCTCTCTCCTTTCTCTCTCTCTCTCTCTCCTCTTTCTCTCTCTCCCTCATTTCTCTCTCTCTCTCTCTCTCTCCTCTTTCTCTCTCTCCCTCATTTATCTCTCTCTCTCTCTATCTCTCTCCTTTCTCTCTCTCTCTCCTTTCTCTCTCTCTCTCTCCTTTCTCTCTCTCTCTCTCCTTTCTCTCTATCTGTGTAGAGGTGGAAAAGAAAGCCCAGAAACTATTGGGTTATATCAGGAGGCAATTTCAGTTTCGGAACAAGGAGATTGTGCTCTCAATGTACAATTCCCTTGTTCGGCCGTACCTGGAGTATGCTGTGCAGTTCTGGTCGCCCACCCTCAGGAAAGATATTGAGAGGCTGGAGCGATTGCAGGCGAGGGCCACAAAGTTAATCCCTTCCGTTAGGCATATGGGCTACAATCGACGGTTATGCGCCCTGAACTTGTTTTCGCTTGAAACTCGGAGGCTGCGCTGTCAACTGATCGAGGTTTTCAAGCTCTTACGAGGGTTCAACGATGTCGATTTTAGAAGTATGTTTAGTTTAAATGGTAACCCAACTCGCAACAATGGTTGGAAGTTGGATTTGAAACGGTTTAGGACTAGTGTGTGTGGGAATTACTTTACGTATAAGATCTGTGACACATGGAACAGGTTACCTTCGGAAGTTGTGAACAGTTCCTCTGTGGATCAGTTCAAGAAAAGGTTAGACGAAATCTTGCACACTATTTGAGTGTGTAAAGACATTTAGGACCTCAGTCTGCGGAAATTTCTTTTCCTATAAAATAGTTAATATATAGAACCAACTTCCCTCAGAGGTTGTTTCCAGTCAAAGTGTAAATCTGATTAAAAATAGGATAGACAAAGTACTGAACACACTCATAGTTTAAGATTAAAACCTCAGAAAACTCTGCAGGAGTTCGCTTGCTCGGTGTCTCTGTGAGCAAGCTAAATATAGAGCTATTTATATATTCTCCACTTTCATGTAAAATTTCCTTGGCTACTTTTCCAGGGTCAAGGTATTTTCATCAACCTTTTTCCGTACCTGCCTCTGGCAGGGAGGGAGCGGAGGGTGGGGCGAGAGCCTTCTACTTTTCTATCCAGTTTTCTACTACTGCTAGGATAGTTGAAAGAAAAATAAACTTTCACAAAATTTTCCCTGGCACCCGTTGCCATTGGTACCTCCTCGGTATGGGCCGCAAGGCCTTTTGAGGTACTTCTTTTCCTTGTAACTCCTTGTAACTCTCTCTTTCTCTCTCTCTCTCTCTCTCTCTCTCTCTCTTTCTCTCTCTCTCTCTCTCTCTCTCTCTCTCTCTCTCTCTCTCTCTCTCTGGCTGGAGCGAGTGCAGGCGAGGGCCACAAAGTTAATCCCTTCGGTTAGGCATATGGGCTACAATCGACGGTTACGCGCCCTGAACTTGTTTTCGCTTGAAACTCGGAGGCTGCGCGGTCAACTGATCGAGGTTTTCAAGCTCTTACGAGGGTTCAACGATGTCGATTTTAGAAGTATGTTTAGTTTAAATGATAACCCAACTCGCAACAATGGTTGGAAGTTGGATTTGAAACGGTTTAGGACTAGTGTGTGTGGGAATTACTTTACGTATAAGATCTGTGACACATGGAACAGGTTACCTTCGGAAGTTGTGAACAGTTCCTCTGTGGATCAGTTCAAGAAAAGGTTAGACCAAATTTTGCACACTCTTTGAGTGTGTAGAAAATTTTCCGTGGCACCCGTTGCCATTGGTACCTCCTCCGTATGGCCCGCAAGGCCTTTTGAGGTACTTCTTTTCCTTGTAACTCCTTGTAACTCTCTCTCTCTCTCTCTCTCTCTCTCTCTCTCTCTCTCTCTCTCTCCTCTTTCTCTCTCTCTCTCTCCTCTTTCTCTCTCTCTCGAAACAGTGTGTAGAGGTGGAAAAGAAAGCCCAAAAACTATTGGGTTATATTAGGAGGCAATTTCAGTTTCGGAACAAGGAGATTGTGCTCTCACTGTACAATTCCCTTGTTCGGCCGTACCTGGAGTATGCTGTGCAGTTCTGGTCGCCCACCCTCAGGAAAGATATTGAGAGGCTGGAGCGAGTGCAGGCGAGGGCCACAAAGTTAATCCCTTCCGTTAGGCATATGGGCTACAATCGACGGTTACGCTCCCTGAACTTGTTTTCGCTTGAAACTCGGAGGCTGCGCGGTCAACTGATCGAGGTTTTCAAGTCTGCGGAAATTTCTTTTCCTATAAAATAGTTAATATCTGGAACCAACTTCCCTCAGAGGTTGTTTCCAGTCAAAGTGTAAATCTGTTTAAAAATAGGCTAGACAAAGTACTGAACACACTCATAGTTTAAGATTAAAACCTCAGGAAACTCTGCAGGAGTTCGCTTGCTCGGTGTCTCTGTGAGCAAGCTAAATATAGAGCTATTTATATATTCTCCACTTTCCTGTAAAATTTCCTTGGCTACTTTTCCAGGGTCAAGGTATTTTCTTCAACCTTTTTCCGTACCTACCTCTGGCAGGGAGAGAGCGGAGGCTGGGGAGAGAGCCTTCTACTTTTCTATCCAGTTTCCTACTACTGCTAGGATAGTTGAAAGAAAAATAAACTTTCACAAAATTTTCCGTGGCACCCGTTGCCATTGGTACCTCCTCCGTATGGCCCGCAAGGCCTTTTGAGGTACTTCTTTTCCTTGTAACTCCTTGTAACTCTCTCTCTCTCTCTCTCTCTCTCTCTCTCTCCTCTTTCTCTCTCTCTCTCTCCTCTTTCTCTCTCTCTCGAAACAGTGTGTAGAGGTGGAAAAGAAAGCCCAAAAACTATTGGGTTATATTAGGAGGCAATTTCAGTTTCGGAACAAGGAGATTGTGCTCTCACTGTACAATTCCCTTGTTCGGCCGTACCTGGAGTATGCTGTGCAGTTCTGGTCGCCCACCCTCAGGAAAGATATTGAGAGGCTGGAGCGAGTGCAGGCGAGGGCCACAAAGTTAATCCCTTCCGTTAGGCATATGGGCTACAATCGACGGTTACGCTCCCTGAACTTGTTTTCGCTTGAAACTCGGAGGCTGCGCGGTCAACTGATCGAGGTTTTCAAGTCTGCGGAAATTTCTTTTCCTATAAAATAGTTAATATCTGGAACCAACTTCCCTCAGAGGTTGTTTCCAGTCAAAGTGTAAATCTGTTTAAAAATAGGCTAGACAAAGTACTGAACACACTCATAGTTTAAGATTAAAACCTCAGGAAACTCTGCAGGAGTTCGCTTGCTCGGTGTCTCTGTGAGCAAGCTAAATATAGAGCTATTTATATATTCTCCACTTTCCTGTAAAATTTCCTTGGCTACTTTTCCAGGGTCAAGGTATTTTCTTCAACCTTTTTCCGTACCTACCTCTGGCAGGGAGAGAGCGGAGGCTGGGGAGAGAGCCTTCTACTTTTCTATCCAGTTTCCTACTACTGCTAGGATAGTTGAAAGAAAAATAAACTTTCACAAAATTTTCCCTGGCACCCGTTGCCATTGGTACCTCCTCGGTATGGGCCGCAAGGCCTTTTGAGGTACTTCTTTTCCTTGTAACTCCTCCTTGTAACTCTCTCTCTCTCCTCTTTCTCCTCTCTCTCTCTCTCTCTCTCTCTCTCTCTCTCTCTCCTCTTTCTCTCTCTCTCTCTCTCTCTCTCTCTCTCTCTCTCTCTCTCTCTCCTCTTTCTCTCTCTCTCTCTCTCTCTCTCTCCTCTTCTCTCTCTCTCTCTCTCTCTCTCTCTTTCTCTCTCTCTCTCTCTCACTCTCTCTCTCTCTCTCTCTCTCTCTCTCTCTCTCTCTCTCTCTGGCTGGAGCGAGTGCAGGCGAGGGCCACAAAGTTAATCCCTTCGGTTAGGCATATGGGCTACAATCGACGGTTACGCGCCCTGAACTTGTTTTCGCTTGAAACTCGGAGGCTGCGCGGTCAACTGATCGAGGTTTTCAAGCTCTTACGAGGGTTCAACGATGTCGATTTTAGAAGTATGTTTAGTTTAAATGATAACCCAACTCGCAACAATGGTTGGAAGTTGGATTTGAAACGGTTTAGGACTAGTGTGTGTGGGAATTACTTTACGTATAAGATCTGTGACACATGGAACAGGTTACCTTCGGAAGTTGTGAACAGTTCCTCTGTGGATCAGTTCAAGAAAAGGTTAGACCAAATTTTGCACACTCTTTGAGTGTGTAGAAAATTTTCCGTGGCACCCGTTGCCATTGGTACCTCCTCGGTATGGGCCGCAAGGCCTTTTGAGGTACTTCTTTTCCTTGTAACTCCTTGTAACTCTCTCTCCTCTCTCTCTCCTCTCTCTCTCTCTCTCTCTCTCTCTCTCTCTCTCTCTTCTCTCCTCTCTCTCTCTCTCTCTCTCTCTCTCTCTCCTCTCTCTCCTCCTCTTCTCTCTCTCTCTCCTCTTTCTCTCTCTCTCTCTCTCTCTCTCTCTCTCTCTCTCTCTCTCTCTCTCTCTCCTCTTTCTCTCTCTCTCTCTCTCTCCTCTCTCTCTCTCTCTCTCTCTCTCTCTGTGACACATGGAACAGGTTACCTTCGGAAGTTGTGAACAGTTCCTCTGTGGATCAGTTCAAGAAAAGGTTAGACGAAATCTTGCACACTATTTGAGTGTGTAAAGACATTTAGGACCTCAGTCTGCGGAAATTTCTTTTCCTATAAAATAGTTAATATCTGGAACCAACTTCCCTCAGAGGTTGTTTCCAGTCAAAGTGTAAATCTGTTTAAAAATAGGCTAGACAAAGTACTGAACACACTCATAGTTTAAGATTAAAACCTCAGGAAACTCTGCAGGAGTTCGCTTGCTCGGTGTCTCTGTGAGCAAGCTAAATATAGAGCTATTTATATATTCTCCACTTTCCTGTAAAATTTCCTTGGCTACTTTTCCAGGGTCAAGGTATTTTCTTCAACCTTTTTCCGTACCTGCCTCTGGCAGGGAGGGAGTGGAGGGTGGGGAGAGAGCCTTCTACTTTTCTATCCAGTTTTCTTCTACTGCTAGGATAAATGAAAGAAAAATAAACTTTTACAAAATTTTCCCTGGCACCTGTTGCCATTGGTACCTCCTCAGTATGGGCCGCAAGGCCTTTTGAGGTACTTCTTTTCCTTGTAACTCCTTGTAACTCTCTCTGTCTCTCTCTCTCTCTCTCTCCTCTTTCTCTCTCTCTCTCTCCTTTCTCTCTCTCTCTCTCTCCCCTCTTTCTCTCTCTCTCTCTCCTTTCTCTCTCTCTCATTTACATAAATGATATCGATGGTGGCATCGTCAGTAGGATCGCCATATTCGCTGATGACACCAAGCTTGCGGCCAATGTTGGGACGCCCGAAGCGATCGAGGAACTGCGTGCGGACCTAGGTAGGATAGGAAAGTGGTCCGAAAAATGGCAAATGCCGTTTAACTTGGGTAAATGCAAAGTGATGCACATTGGCTACGCTAATCCCAAGTCGGACTACTCGATGTTGGACAGTAATATCGTGGTGACTGATTTAGAAAAGGACTTGGGTGTGCTAATTAGCAGCGACCTTAAGTTTACGAAACAGTGCGTAGAGGTGGAAAAGAAAGCCCAGAAACTTTTGGATTATATCAGGAGGCAATTTCAGTTTCGGAACAAGGAGATTGTGCTCTCACTGTACAATTCCCTTGTTCGGCCGCACCTGGAGTATGCTGTGCAGTTCTGGTCGCCCACCCTCAGGAAAGATATTGAGAGGCTGGAGCGAGTGCAGGCGAGGGCCACAAAGTTAATCCCTTCCGTTAGGCATATGGGCTACAATCGACGGTGGTTTAGTTTAAATGATAACCCAACTCGCAACAATGGTTGGAAGTTGGATTTGAAACGGTTTAGGACAAGTGTGTGTGGGAATTACTTTACGTATAAGATCTGTGACACATGCAACAGGTTACCTTCGGAAGTTGTGAACAGTTCCTCTGTGGATCAGTTCAAAAAAAGGGTAGACCAAATCTTGCACACTATTTGAGTGTGTAAAGACATTTAGGACCTCAGTCTGCGGAAATTTCTTTTCCTATAAAATAGTTAATATCTGGAACCAACTTCCCTCAGAGGTTGTTTCCAGTGAAAGTGTAAATCTGTTTACAAATAGGGTAGACAAAGTACTGAACACACTCATAATTTAAGATTAAAACCTCAGAAAACTCTGCAGGAGTTCGCTTGCTCGGTGTCTCTGTGAGCAAGCTAAATATAGAGCTATTTATATATTCTCCACTTTCCTGTAAAATTTCCTTGGCTACTTTTCCAGGGTCAAGTTATTTTCTTCAACCTTTTTCCGTACTTGCCGCTGGCAGGGAGGGAGCGGAGGGTGGGGAGAGAGCCTTCTACTTTTCTATCCAGTTTTCTACTACTGCTAGGATAGTTGAAAGAAAAATAAACTTTTACAAAATTTTCCCTGGCATCCGTTGCCATTGGTACCTCCTCGGGATGGGCCGCAAGGCCTTTTGAGGTGCTTCTTTTCCTTGTAACCCCTTCCTTGTAACTCCTCCTTGTAACTCTCTCTCTCCTCTCTCTCTCTCCTCTTTCTCTCTCCTTTCTCCTCTCTCTCTCTCTCTCTCCTCTTTCTCTCTCCTTTCTCTCTCTCTCTCTCTCTCTCTCTCTCTCTCTCTCTCTCTCTCTCTCTCTCTCTCTCTCTCTCTCTCTCAAAGGCGGTGGGGTAGGTCTTACTGAAGGGATCATCACCGAGATCATGTCTCTTGCGGATGATCTAAAACTGAAGACAGACAGGGGAATGTTAATGGGTATTTTACCGCGAATGAATGTCAGTGACCACGCGCTCAGTAAGGTCATTGGCATCAACGAGAGGGTACAAGAGTTGTGCGTTCCGCTGGGCGTGAAGTTTATTGACCCCTTCGATGCATTTTAGGGTAGGTGGGACCTTTACCAGAGGGATGGTGTCCACCTCAATAACAAGGGTAAAGGTGTGCTAGGCGCGCTGCTCGACCGGCACCTATACAGAATGGTGAGGTCGAGTCCGGGGAGATGATGGGCCCCCACCGGGGAGAGATGAGGATGAGCCGGTGGCGGACATACCTTCGACTGAAGGGTGCGTCGAAGTACAGGTGGGTGACCCTCCTCCTACGTTGGAGGGGGCTCAGTCTCCTGCGGAAGTTGCCCCCTCGTTAGTGAGGGGCTCTTCAACTCCCGACAGCCCTGGCTGTTCGGGAAACGGGTCGTGCTAGGGGCGGTCAGAATAGGGAAGGCTCCCTCCGTGCAATGCTTTTTAATGCTAGGTCAATTAGGAACAAGTTTTGCGAGCTACGGGCGCTCTTAGCATCAGAATACCAGGATATCGTTGCTATCACCGAGTCCTGGATTCATACTGATCGTAGGGACTACGTTGGGGAGTTCGAAATTCCCGGGTATAGAATGTTTCGCAAAGACAGCACCCGTGGGGAGGGGGGTGGGTACTAATATACGTCAGAGACACGTTGAGTCCGGTTGACTGCCAGTTCCGGTCGGAACGGGAGCTGCTTGGCGTCGATCTGAACGTGGGAGGGACGAACTATAGGTTAATCTTGGTGTACAGACCTCCGCATCTCCTCCTCGAGGAGGATACAGCCCTGTACACCGAACTCAGTAGCCTGCTAGGGGATAGGGTGTGTGTAGTTTTAGGAGACTTCAACTGTCGCGGCATAAAGTGGGAAAACAGGACTGCCGATGCTGAAGGGAGGAGGCTAGTTGACTTTGCTGATGAGAACTTCCTCACTCAGTGGGTCAACGAGCCTACACGAGGCGAAAGCGTTCTAGACTTAGTATTCACGACCGAAGACAACCTCGTCACTGGCCTCACCGTTGACGAATCGTTGGGCGGGAGTGATCACGGTCTTATTAGGTTCCGTGTGTGCGTCCCTCGGGTGAAGCGTAGTAACTCGAGAGGCAGTAAGCTCGATCTCCGGCGGGCGAACTTTGTTAGCCTCAGGGATAGCGTAGCAGAGATGGGGTTAGAGGTTGGCGGCGATGTTGAGGGAGTGTGGAGTGCATTCCGGGATGAGTTTATGGTGCTGCAGTCTGCTGCCATACCCTCAAAACCGGTCACCCCTGCTTCAACGCAGCCTAAGTGGTTCAATCGTGGCATCGCTTCGGCTATCCGAAATAGGAAAGTAGCGTATAGGAGGGCGAAGGCCAATCGTTCCCACGAGAACACTGAAGCGTATGTCCGCCTGTGTAGGGAAGTGAAGGCGAAGGTTAGGCTAGCGAAACGTAACGAAGAACTACGGGTGGCAAGCCTCTGCAAGGGAACCCTAAGGAGTTCTTCAGTTATGTTAATAGTAGAAAGCCCATTAGAAGCATGATAGGTCCTTTAAAGGACGGAAGCGGCGTTCTGCGGACCTCCGACGCGGACATCGCTAATGTGCTTAATGAGTACTTTGCGGGAGTGTTCACCAGGGAGGATACCCGCGTCATCCCCGAGCCAGCTGTGAGGCACGAAGGTGCTGGCCTGGATAGTGTTAGATGTACCGCGACAGTCGTTGCTCATAGAATAGACAAACTGAGCGCGTTTAAGGCTCCTGGGCCAGACCAGTTTCTCCCCAGTGTTTTGCGAGAAGTGCGCGACCAGGTGGCTCCCCACCTGGCTACAGTCTTCAACAAATCGTTGGAGATGGGCCAGGTGCCTGGTGACTGGAGGGAGGCCAACGTGACCCCTATCTTTAAGAAAGGGGATCACGAAAGTCCAGGGAACTATCGTCCTATTAGTCTCACTTCAGTTGTAGGTAAATTATTAGAAAGGATAATAGCTGATAGAATCGTTGACCATTTGGATTCCTACAAGCTGCTTGGGGACTCCCAACATGGGTTTAGACGGCATAGGTCGTGTCTCACCAACTTGCTCGAGTTTTTCCACGTCATGTTGAGTGAGTACGATAAGAGTAGGGCGATTGATATACTTTATCTCGACTTTCAGAAAGCCTTTGATAAGGTACCTCACCGCCGGCTAATGGCGAAAGTGCGCGCGCTGGGTATCGGTGGGGAAATAGGTAGGTGGATTGAAAACTGGCTAAGGAATAGGCGGCAGAGGGTGGTAATTAAAGGGGCTAGTTCGGGTTGGGCCTCGGTCACTAGTGGGGTTCCTCAGGGTTCCGTTTTGGGGCCACTGTTGTTTACCATTTACATAAATGATATCGACGGTGGCATCGTCAGTCGGATCGCCAAATTCGCTGATGACACCAAGCTTGGGGCCAATGTTGGGACGCCCGAAGCGATCGAGGAACTGCGTGCGGACCTAGGTAGGATAGGAGAGTGGTCCGAAAAATGGCAAATGCCGTTTAACTTGGGTAAATGCAAAGTGATGCACATTGGCTACGCCAATCCCAAGTCGGACTACTCGATGTTGGGCAGTAATATCGAGGTGACTGATTTAGAAAAGGACTTGGGTGTGCTAATTAGCAGCGACCTTAAGTTTACGAAACAGTGTGTAGAGATGGAAAAGAAAGCCCAGAAACTATTGGGTTATATCAGGAGGCAATTTCAGTTTCGGAACAAGGAGATTGTGCTCTCACTGTACAATTCCCTTGTTCGGCCGTACCTGGAGTATGCTGTGCAGTTCTGGTCGCCCACCCTCAGGAAAGATATTGAGAGGCTGGAGCGAGTGCAGGCGAGGGCCACAAAGTTGATCCCTTCCGTTAGGCATATGGGCTACAATCGACGGTTACGCGCCCTGAACTTGTTTTCGCTTGAAACTCGGAGGCTGCGCGGTCAACTGATCGAGGTTTTCAAGCTCTTACGAGGGTTCAACGATGTCGATTTTAGAAGTATGTTTAGTTTAAATGATAACCCAACTCGCAACAATGGTTGGAAGTTGGATTTGAAACGGTTTAGGACTAGTGTGTGTGGGAATTACGTTACGTATAAGATCTGTGACACATGGAACAGGTTACCTTCGGAAGTTGTGAACAGTTCCTCTGTGGATCAGTTCAAGAAAAGGTTAGACGAAATCTTGCACACTATTTGAGTGTGTAAAGACATTTAGGACCTCAGTCTGCGGAAATTTCTTTTCCTGTAAAATAGTTATATCTGGAACCAACTTCCCTCAGAGGATGTTTCCAGTCAAAGTGTAAATCTGTTTAAAAATAGGCTAGACAAAGTACAGAACACACTCATAGTTTAAGATTAAAACCTCAGAAAACTCTGCAGGAGTTCGCTTGCTCGGTGTCTCTGTGAGCAAGCTAAATATAGAGCTATTTATATATTCTCCACTTTCCTGTAAAATTTCCTTGGCTACTTTTCCAGGGTCAAGGTATTTTCTTCAACCTTTTTCCGTACCTGCCTCTGGCAGGGAGGGAGCGGAGGGTGGGGAGAGAGCCTTCTACTTTTCTATCCAGTTTTCTACTACTGCTAGCATAGTTGAAAGAAAAATTTTTCCCTGGCACCCGTTGCCATTGGTACCTCCTCGGTATGGGCCGCAAGGCCTTTTGAGGTACTTCTTTTCCTTGTAACTCCTTGTAACTCTCTCTCTCTCTCTCTCTCTCTCTCTCTCTCTCTCTCTCTCTCTCTCTCTCTCTCTCCTCTCTCTCTCTCTCTCTCTCTCTCTGTTACGATTAGGACGCTACTGCTATCTCATGCGTGGGAAGAGAGGCTTGGAACCTCTATAAATAACACCATTTAACTTCAGTTGTAGGTAAATATTTAGAGGGGATAATAGCGAGTAGGATTGTTGACCATTTGGATTCCTACAAGCTACTTGGGGACTCCAACATGGGTTTAGACGGCATAGGTCGTGTCTCACCATCATGCTCGAGTTTTTCTACGTCATGTTGAGTGAGTATGATAAGAGTAGGGCGATTGATTAGAAGGCCTTTGATAAGGTACCTCACCGCCGGCTAATGGCCGAAGTGCGCGCGCTGGGTATTGGTGGGGAAGTAGGTAGGTGGATTGGAAACTGGCGAAAAATGCCACAAAGTTAATCCCTTTCGTTAGGCATATGGGCTACAATCGACGCTTACGTGATGCGGGTTCAAAGATGTCGATTTTAGAAGCATGTTTAGTTCAAATGATAACCCAACTCGCAACAATGGTTAGAAGTTGGATTTGAAACGACTAGTATATGTGGGAATTACTTTAACACGTTGATAGTTTAAGATTAAAACCTAAGAAAACTCTGCAGGAGTTCGCTTGCACGGTCTCTGTGAGCAAGCTAAATATAGAGCTATTTATATATTCTCCACTTTCCTGTAAAATTTCCTTGGCTACTTTCCAGGGTCAAGGTATTTTCTTCAACCTTTTTCCGTACCTGCCTCTGGCAGGGAGGGAGCGGAGGGTGGGGAGAGAGCCTTCTACTTTTCTATCCAGTTTTCTACTACTGCTAGCATAGTTGAAAGACAAAATTTTCTCTGGCACCCGTTGCCATTGGTACCTCCTCGGTATGGGCCGCAAGGCCTTTTGAGGTACTTCTTTTCCTTGTAACTCCTTGTAACTCTCTCTTTCTCTCTCTCTCTCTCTCTCTCTCTCTTTCTCTCTTCTCTCTCTCTCTCTCTCTCTCTCTCTCTCTCTGGCTGGAGCGAGTGCAGGCGAGGGCCACAAAGTTAATCCCTTCGGTTAGGCATATGGGCTACAATCGACGGTTACGCGCCCTGAACTTGTTTTCGCTTGAAACTCGGAGCTGCGCGGTCAACTGATCGAGGTTTTCAAGCTCTTACGAGGGTTCAACGATGTCGATTTTAGAAGTATGTTTAGTTTAAATGATAACCCACTCGCAACAATGGTTGGAAGTTGGATTTGAAACGGTTTAGGACTAGTGTGTGTGGGAATTACTTTACGTATAAGATCTGTGACACATGGAACAGGTTACCTTCGGAAGTTGTGAACAGTTCCTCTGTGGATCAGTTTCAAGAAAAGGTTAGACCAAATTTTGCACACTCTTTGAGTGTGTA
>JAJOZX010001626.1:10000-55000 GCA_023014485.1 Bathynomus jamesi
GCCAGCTTTTAAAAGATTTATTCGCAAGATTGATGAAACTGATGAGATTGACAGACAAAAGGGAATGGGAGACCACGTAGTGCCAGAACAGAAGAAATATAAGCTTGGTTCAAGATTTGATTTTAAGTCAGCAGAATCAGCCTGGGAGTCACCTTTCTCCAAACGAAATCGCAAAAAGGACCGGAATAAATCGAGAAAGTGTTAGAAACATCGCCAAAAAAGGACCTGAATCTACGTGTCTACAAACGTGTTTCATTTCAGGTCCTAACTGATGTAAACAAGAACAAACGTCTTGCTTGCTCTAGGAGCCTGCAACGTCGATTCGACCAACAATCTATGAGACGAATATGGGTTTCTGATGAGAAAATGTTTTATCTACGGCTCCCAGTAAACCATCAGAATGATCGCTTGTATGGGAACGTCCATAAAAAACGAGAGCTACCTTCAAAAAACTTAGTTAAAGAAACCTCGAAATTCTCTCCAAGCATTATGATAGGTGCTTCTGTGTCAAAATTAGGGAAAAGCAGGATTGTATTTATCGAAAGAAAGGCAAAAATTAACGCGGACTATTACTGTTCAAATGTTTTACCACTCTATCTAACTGATATTCGACGAATTAATAGTGAAAGAAATACTTTCCAACAAGATGGAGCCCCTGCTCACAGAGCACGCCAAACTGTCACATTCCTTGAGAACGAAAACCGGATTTTATCGAACCCAATATGTGGCCGGCTTGTAGCCCCGATCTTTCACCACTAGATTATGGTGTTTGGGAAGCCCTGAAGTCCAAAGTTTACATCCCTGGTACCAATATAAGAGACAGAGATGAACTACGCGAAAGAATACTGCTCGGCTGGGAGAAGGTGTCTCAACGATATGTAAACAGGTGTATTGATCAGTGGCTCCACGTTTGGAGACCTGCGTTGAGCAGGAAAGGGGACACATCGAGCAACTTCTCAATTAAGACGAACAACATGCTAAGGTAAGCATCTATGAAGTTTGTGAGATCTCGTTCCCTTACCTTTTTTAATATGACAATTTACCTCTAAGAAGTCACTTTTTTGTACCGTCATTTACGATTACTTATTCGGACTATATTGGATTTAATTGTCCCAGAATAGTTCCTTCTTCCATGCATGGTCTGTGTGTAACAAAAGATCTCAGGGAACCATTCTGAGTTCTATCCCATATATATATATATATATATATATATATGGGAATGAACTCAGAATGGTCCCCTGAGTTTTTTATGATACACACAGACAGTGCATGGAACAAGGAACTCTTCTGGATAATTAAATCCACTATAGTCCGAATAAGTAATGGTAAATGACAAATACCATAGTTTTTTTTTTCATGATGCTAGCCGGACGTGGGCAACGGGTCACTCGCAAAGAGGTCCCATAAATATAGCTTCCCTCACCAGCTATCTGCAAAGCAGGTGATTAATTGAGGTCCGTAGCATAATGGTAGCGCGTCCAACCGGCAATTGGAAGGCCCTGGGTTCGATTCCCGGGCGGTTAGCCTCATTTTTCATTTATTCGTTATCTCTCCTCCTCGTGTGCGGAAACGTTCCTTAATACTTATGTCGTTTCTATTCATTTATATACTGCGTGGTCATTGCAGTTATATGCATATATATATATATATATATATATATATATATATATATATCAAAATTAGAATCGATATAGATATCAGTTTCCCATCCTTGATATATATATATATATATATATATATATATATATATATATATATATATATATATATATATATGGAATGAATTTCACAATTAAACACGTGAAATGAATGAATGATGCAAACCCACAAGGAAAAGAAAATGATTCCAAGGCCTTTCGTGTATTTAGAAGTATTTAGAAGGTGTACTTCTGAATACACGAAAAGCCTTGGAATCATTTTTCTTGTTCCTTTTGGGTGTTCATTATATATATATATATATATATATATATATATATATATATATATATATATATATAAAGGGTGTTCAAAAAGAAACGCAACCCGAAACAGAAAGAAAATGGTTAGGTTACAATGATATATGCCTTCTCCAATAGGTTATGTTTCTTTTGAACACCCTGTATCCTACAACTGCGATGTAGTCTGTAGTCGGGGCCGAATGTCTGGATACAAACAAAGTTTTAAGGAAGTACATTTTAGTGTTGGTTTAGTATTTAGTGTGTTTTCCCTTGACATTAATGGCTTTTGTCATCCTATTGTGTGTAGACATGATAAAGTTGTGGCCTGATTCCCGGACCAATTCGGACTATCAAGCTATTTTTATATCAGAACAAAAATCTTTATGGGGTCCTAATTTTTTCCAAAGAATTTGCTCCAAAAGCTTTCAAAGGTTCTCAGGCTTGAGTTTAGGAGAATTACCAGGCCTTTGTATAGTTGAATTGTGGGTTTTCATAAACTATTCTTTCACGAGTTTAACTGTGTGGCAAGGCGGAATATCCTGCTGGAATCAGGACTCTCAGCCCTCCTGCATTGCTCTCAGATCATGCTGTTTGAAGATGTTTCAGTAGACACGAAAATTTACTGTCGTATTTTTAGAGCGCTCAGAGTTGCCAAAATATATCCAAGCCATGAACTTTGGAAGGTGTGTTTTGTGGAGGCAGTATATACAGTGTTTGGAATGATGCTGATACTTGTGTGGACGCCTGCCGTACATGGATTAAAGGAATAATTGAGTTTTCAATCTTTTTTCTGGTTAAACCATCAAAAGTAATACCGGGTGTCCGAGAATTATCTGTACAATGTTTGGCTGTTATTAAAAGTCAACCATGAAGTGTAGAAATTCCAGTTTTGTCCCACTTTACAGAGAATCTCATTAAGTTTTTTTTGATACTACGTTTTGACAAGTTTTTTAGAAATGTACGCGGGTGACAGACATTGATGATTTAAAAGCAAGAATCACAGCTGCTATTGAGCGAATTGATGTGGATATGCTGCAGCGTACATGGCAACATTTGGAGTATCGATTGGATGTTTTGCGAATCACTAATGGTGCACATATCGAATGTTTGTAACAACGTTACTTTAATAAAAGAAACTTTTGAAAATACAGATTCTAAATAATCTTGTTTAAGAATTTTACGTGTGTTATCAAGAATTTTATTAAAAGATGAAATTGTACAGATAATGTTCGGACACACTGGAATTTCTAAAAAACTTGTCAAAACTTGGTATCAGAAAAACCTTAATGAGATTCTCTGTAAACTGGGACAACACTGGAATTTCTACACTTCATGGTTGACTTTTAATAACAGCCAAAAATTGTACAGATAATTCTCGGACACCCTGTATTAAAATTTTGGGGTATCAATAGAAAATTGATTATTAATGCAAACTGTGATTGCATTTGCCTAAGTTGTAGTAAGTTCAAGAAAGTATTTCATTCTGATAATGACAGTGTGAAAAAATATAAAGAAAATTAATAATTAAGTGAAAATAATAGATAATATCATTAAAACAATTTAATTTTATACATAAAGTGAAATGTATAACCTTTATATTTTGTATAACTATTTAAAAACTGACCAAGAAAAGGAGAATAATGCCTAAATTCTACCATTTTTAAGTGAGCCTCCAGCCCTTGATTTATGGTTTTCAGCACTTTGAGGATAAAAACTATTCATATTATAAGATACTTGGAATTTTCACATATTCTAACACGTGTTTCACTTTATAAAAGTGTCATTATTTAACTTCAAAGCAAACTGAGTTCAGAATTATGACGCAAGATGGAAATATTTCAGAAATTTATAAGCGAGTCTAAACATTTGGCCACGCACGACTATAATCGACTGTATGTTAGAAACAGTTAAGGCTGAAGCAATCAAAATGATTCCAGGACTGAGAAGTAAAACATCTGAGGAAAGATTAGCTGAACTAGATATGTATTTATTGGAAAGCGTTGACTTAGCGAACTAATTCGAGCATTTAAATTGATAAATGGCTTTGATAATATAAATTACATGAAGTTATTTGGTAGGGATACAGAGTCAACTTCATTAAAATTACAAGTAATGGATATAAATTTAAAATCAAATGTTTGAGAGAGTAAATGCTGAAGAAATTCTTTCCATGTAAACTTAAACTTCACCTTGAATTTAAACTTTTTAAATGTTCATACATTAGATATTTCACTGTTTGGCAGTTCAATAAACATTTCATTAGACATTTCATATTAGTCTTTTCGATTGATTAAAAACTAGGACAATTTAGACATTTCCAAGTGACTAACTTAAACGTCTAACGAAATGTTTAATTAATGTGAAATGTCTAACGAAATGTTTAACTAATATGAAATGTCTAACGAAATATTTAACTAATGTGAAATGTCTAACGAAATGTTAAACTAATGTGAAATGTTTAATGAAATGCTTAACTAATATGAAATGTCTAACGAGATATTAAACTAATGTGAAATGTCTAACGAAATGTTAAACTAATGTGAAATGTCTAAATGTCTAACGAAATGTTTAATTAATGCGAAATGTCTAACAAAATATTTAACTAATGTAAAATGTCTAACGCATTATTAGACATTTCAAAATTCACAAAAGTGGCACAATGAAACACGTAAAAAAACGTTTCCTTGTATTTAGAGTACAAATTGACACTTAATATAAAAAACCAATAAAATGTTCAAACTGAATTTTACTTAACATATTTTAATTTCTGGTTTATATTTTTTCATTAATTTAGATTCAATTATTAATTATTTTTAATTAATTTTTTTTTTTTTTTTTTTATTTTATTCCGCAATCTCAAAAGTTTCAACAAACAAAATAAAATTTTAATATTATTTGCAGTCATTATTTTGTTATGGTCCGTTTTAGTAGCGACCGTAGCTCAGTGGGTAACCTCGTTTCCCTATAGGCGAAATGAAGACACCGAGGTCGGAGGTTCGACTCTAGATGGTGTTAGTAATAATAATGTAGAAGTTAGCACAATGGTCTGCGATAGTTGGCCTGAGTGCTGCGAAAATTCGTGGCCCTCCTGACTGATTACACTGGTCAACACTCATTTTATTGCCAATCATATTAGTGATTTTGGGGTAACTTTGTGGTGCTGATTCCGAATATGACATCGGTTTTGCTAGATTGGCTCTAATTTATGAGATAATTGGTACCCCATTGAAACACGTAAAAATGCAAAAAATTTAATGTTCAGGCGGAGCCTACTTACTGGTTGTGTGGCCGATGACTTATATACGGAGGGGGAATATTCTAGAATGATCGCGGAGTAAACACTAAGAATATTCGCGTGTCTCACCATCTAGAATGTTCCGGTAGTTTCCCATATGCACGCGTTATGGTTACGTTTCCTATTAATTGAGGGTATTCATTATCTCAAGAACTAGAGCCAAATCGGAAAAACTACTTTCATTTTGGAATTCAGCAACCCCAAAATACCCTAAATTCGTACGAATTTCCTTGGCAACGAAACAAAAAATTTTTTTTTGACCTTTGTTATTATTAGTGTGTATATGATGATGTAACCCAAATACAAACTAAACAAAATATACAACGAAAACAGACCATAACAAAATAATGGCTTTGTAAATAATTTTAAAATTTATTGCCATTAAAGTTTGTTGAAAACGTCGTTTGAGAGCACGAAATAAATTAAAATTAATAATAAATGACTGCATCTCTTTTAATAAGAAAATATAAACTCGAAATTAACATAAAGTTTATTTTTTATAAATTTTTTTTTATATCTTTCGTTAAAATTCACATTCAATTTGACGATATGTTGAATTTTTTTATTCACTCTTTTATTTTTTTTGTATTATAATTGCTTCTTATTATTTTCAGGCTTTAATAAGAGTTTCATAATATTAATAAAATTCGATGGATTTTTAGTTGTACGATATACGATGTTGTACGAAGTATTCATTCTGTCCGTCATTCTCCATCGTTTACAGTTGTTATTAATCCATGCCTATATTTGACTTTCGCTTCCACGATGGCCGTTGAATATTCATTTCCATCATGCAGTAATTGTCCCAAGAATGGCGACATTGTCGGAGGTAATAGACACATTTGTCAATATAAATACTGTGTTCAATATTCATATATTCAACGAACCCATCTTGAACCAGTTTAGATTTGGATCACCTGAAGATCAAGTTCCCCAGCCTCAATTACCAAGTAACATCTTCGTTAAAACTAACGAAAATATCACGACTTAACCTAACCAATCGTCAAGGGCGTACAGTTGACCTAACCGGACATTCAATTTAATTTATTATTATATTTGGTACTATAAAGCAAAAAACAAGAATACATGGGGACCCTGATCTTCAGGTGATCCTTAGATTTTAATAACATATAGAAATTCTTGCTCCTGTCATTATTTACAAAGAAAACAAAGATCATGTAATCATTAATTATATAAAAAAAACTTTAATGATAACAATCTCCCTTGTCCTTGATCATTTCACTCTCAATGTTCCTCGTTTGAAGATCAATAAACCACCCAAGTTCGTTGGTTGGTTGATTGTGTTTGTGAGTATTAAATGATTTTTTGTAGTTTTGCTCTTTTAATGGGACTTCTAAGTGCTTAATTTGTTTTAAATCTCTTGTTTTTACAATTGAAAGAGTGCCAACCATTATATGGGATAGAAGCGATGTTCGCTTCCTGTTTTACGACTTTAATTGGCGACACTTTATATATAGAGTGGCGAGATTTAATAGAAGAGAAAACGAGAAAAGTCGGATCAACATAAAATAAACAGAATAATGATAAGTAAAAAAGGCCTTTATAAGGATGGTTTGCAATTGCGGATGTTTGTGGTTTTGGTTCAGTTTGTGTAGAGCAAGCCTTAGGTAGTACGAATGTGACTGTGATTAATATAGGTAAATTTGTGCTGCCTTGGAGAGGAAAAACAAACTTGCGGTGCATCTTGCTCCTGAAGAATCATGCACCAAATCTGATAATAACTGGAGGTGTGTGCAATACAGACTAACGAAAATCAATACGGATTTGGATGTTTTTTGAACTGGGCTAACGCGGAGCAGTGTTCCTTTCAGAGGTGATGAACCATGTACGGGAGCCTCGTCAGTACATTGACTCCTATTTGCTTGGCAACTGATACGAGCTACTCGTACCCTGAAATGGGCGTATGGGCGAATGATACTCTATGTGGAAAAATGTTAAATTTTTCATCTTTCTATTTAAGCTATGAATGCATCGATTGATTAAAAAGACATATATATATATATGTGGAAGAGAGAGAGAGAGAGAGAGAGAGAGAGAGAGAGAGAGAGAGAGAGAGAGAGAGAGAGAGAGAGAGAGAAAATAACCCTTCCACAAAGATTTCTTTGTGAATAAGATTTTGTTTCATGCATGTAAAGAACTTGGTTTTTGTTGTGCAAATACAATACATGAATGTTGGTTCTTCTTTAGATCTCGAACATTCCCCAAATTTGAAATGGTTTGCTTCAGATAAGAATTGGTTTTATGCACGGAATCACTCGATAAATAAAGATTAGAAGTAATAAATTTTGATAATGATTTATTTGATATTTATCCTAGATTGTTATATTTTAACTAGTTTTGTTTCATTTTATCCATTCTTACATAGATTTTGATAATTTGGTTATACTATTATTAGGTTCTATTCGTGGAGTAGGATCTTCTTGTTACAGTTGTTGGTTCCACAGATACCACCAACACATCAACTACGTCAACAACGAGCCTGTCTTCTTAATGTGGAAAATAGAAGGTTCTCGTTGGGTGGTGAGTATATAAAAGGTTAATTTCTGACTGGCGCTTTCTTATATTAACATTTATCACCAACCAAGCCAGCAATGACCATCATATTGGATAGTCACATATCCCTTCAATTGGTGAAGAAGGTACTGTTACCTTCTTTACAGGTAACTGTTTCCGCTCTCTCTGACCCTTAGCTTGAGAAAATTCTCAAACAACAAGCTTTTATTTCAGAAAATGGTACAATTTTTTTGTGTCTGTCACGGTTTTTGCTTTATGAAATCATTGTTTTATAAATGGTAAAATTTTTGTAAAAACTCCAATAACTAGGAATTCATTCTTTACTATTAATTGATCCCTCACTTACTGTAAGTCAGCTACCTACATTTTTGCGATGAAGTCATGCTACAAAAGTTGTGAAAGATGTTTATGTCTCAGTGAAATGTTCTACGGGTTAACTACCTAATTGTTTCAAGCGTTAATATCCATTATGATGTTATGTTAATTCTGTCGGACTATCATGAAAGAGATGTTGAAGGTGGTTTTTAAAATCAGCAGGCGATGGTTAAATGCTACACTGTTTCGAATGACATTCCTTGTTGGGTGGGGAACATACGAAGTATACTAAACAAAGTTGATGGTGCTGCTGCAGTGGTATGTTTTCCATGGAACTTGGTTCAGAAACCTTTGTGCCAATCATGAGCAACAACTTTACATTCTGGTGTATTGTACAGACACAATCAGTATGCATGCCAGTACACACTCCTTTGATCTTAATTTGGAGAATCCTATCCTCTCTGTATTCTACTCTTTAAATAATGATAGGCTATTGAAAGATTGCAAAGAACCACTTGCTTTTATTGGTGTTCTCTGTTTCCTAAGGACTATAGACTGAAACAAAATATTCCCAGGTATGAATTGGATGACACCATCTTTTTAGTAAAATTTCAAATAATTTGTGCCACCTCTTTTTGAGTGTGCTATTATTAAACCATAAAACTTCATATATAAAAGCACACTACTCTACCCTTTTAGGCTTTTTTGGTCTATAAATGCAATTCTTTAATATAATTTTAATAATGTTTGATCCAGAAACATTTAAATTAAATTTTCCTCTTGCTCAAGAATGGGAGACCTAGACTCTGGAATGAGAGGTCACAGAGATATAAAACTTGGGCTTCTTAGTTCTTTGTTAAGAATTACTGCACGCCAAATTTTATAAAAACTGAGGAGGGGGTGTAAAAAATATTAAATTTTAATTTTGTATGAAGTGATCCTATTCCAATTACAATAATTAAATATCAGTAAGAATTTTAATACGAGTGTCTCGTGTTTCAAGTGGCAGGGGAATTCCGTGACATTTTGTGACTCCACTGACTCCTAGGTTTGGGTCCTAATGCTGTCTAGAGCTTGGTGGATCTCTTTCTGTATCCTGCATCACTTTATATTATTTAGTCTCAACTTACCAATAATCTATTTTAATATTACTCTCTTGTCCCTAATTGTTTCTAAATCTTAACTATGTAGATAAGAGATGAAAATTAGATGATTCTCTAGGACAGAGGACCACCGATAGGTGGAGCATACTCTGGATCTTGGACTTTTGATATAGAGGCCCATTGTTTACCCTCATGAAGCCGACTTCTACATTTTCAGTACAAAAATTATAGTATACAGTACCTGGAAAGTAGTAGTAGTAGTAGTAGTAGTATTGAGTTGTTTCAAAGAAATATTTTAATAAAAATTCAGGCTAGTGCCTACTGCATAGAAATGAGAAAAATGTGCTAAAAAAAATTTGATGAAACCTTTTAAGTCTTGATGAAACCTTTTAATCTTGATGAAACCTTTTAAGTCTACCGTCTTACAGATCTACTAGCTATAATACTTTCAGAACTTAATTCCATGAAAATATCATACCTTTGAGAATATTTAGAGCTTTTTTACATATTATCATACTATAGTTGCAAATTTATAGCAAACTGATTAATTTGCCTCAGATGAAATACCGTATTTCCCGGCGTATAACGCGCACTTTTTCCCCCCAAAATACTCCAAAAATCATGTACATGTTAAAATTAACTCGTTAAAATTGTACATGTGAAGTGAGGTAGGAGGTATATTTTTTCCTAAATTTTTATTTTCCTAAATTTTCTCTTCAAAATTAGGGTGCGCGTTATGCGCCGGTGCGTGTTATACGCCGGGAAATACGGTAAATGAACTGAAAAGTATTTCTATAAAGAAATCACACATAGAATAACATAAGAAGAAGATAGAGGAAACTATATCTCCAGAGCATTAATACTGTACAGGAAACCTGGGAAAACTGTGTAAAAGCTCTTAAAAAGTACTTTTCCAGATGTAGAGGAAGCAGTCCATTATTCAGTAAACGATGGATAATACACCCAGGGTTCAAAGATATATTGGTTCAGTACACCATGTCTTTGATAAGTCAAGGTCACCGTCAAGAAGAGTTATTGTATTTACTGGTCAAAATGTTGTGTCTGCTCTCTCTACCAAGACTAGTAAGCCATAATAGACTAAATTTGATATGTCGTAGTTGCCTCATTCGATATCAAATCACAGAAAAATGAAAAAAAATTAGTAAACATTTTTAATGTAGATGAAATTTGGCAACCTTGGATATTTCTGAAAAACCTTTATACCCCTAACGAATATCTCTTTCCCTGTATTAAAAAAAAACCCTGTAGAAAGCCGAAATTATTGAATTCTACTGTATATAATAAATAATAAATAAACATATAAATAAATAAAAATCCTCAGGTGCATATATATATATATATATATATATATATATGTTTGGAGAGAAGAATTACACATATAAATAGACATATTAAAAACCAAAAGCTAATATCATGTCTTAAAAATAAGATTGAAGTGTGTACATTTTTCTAGTTGCTCGTACGCTTAATGTAAGGTAGGTTCATACAGTACAGTATCTTGAACATATATTTTACAGTATTATTAATATAGTAGTCAACAAAAATACATACATAAAATGTAATGTAATAAAATATAAAATGTTGAAGTTCCAACACCATATTTGCCTGCTAACTTTTCATCAGTTTCACCTTTCCTTAACTTGTTCGCAATGTCCCCTTTGTCATTCAACGAAAGAACCACTCTTTTACGTTTGGCAGACATTTTTAGCCCAACAAGAGCAACTTTGATTTAAAAAATAAACGCACGATTTTAATTTTTAAGGAAACACTAAGTACTGCCGTACTCAATACAATGTACAGGGCGTTTATAAAAGATCCAGACGATTTGATTCGTTAATATTTTTCATACTAAATAAGATATAAAGCACGAACCATATGTAAGCGATAGAGCAACTAATAAAGTTTTTTTTGTATAAGACCAAGGGTGTTAACATCCATGAAATACGAGTCAGGATCAGGGATGCAATAGCGATGGTCGATGCTGGCAGGCTTGAACGCACGTGGCGAGAAATTGAATATCGATTGGATGTTGTACGAGCGACCAATGACGCACATTTTGAAGTTTATTAAACATGTATACAAAACTTTTAGCTGTGCGAAGTCATATGGATAAACTTGTTTCTTTGCATGTTATTGGGTTATCACAAAAATAAAGATTGAAATCGTTCAGATCTTTTATGAACACCCTGCATTACAGACCAATTTTGACAGCAAATTAAATGAGGTAGAAAAACCAGCATGGGTGGCCTTCAAATCGATTTGTTCAAACTTCTTTGATAAAGTCAAGTCTGACGATTATGCTACTGTGGTGAATGAGATGTTAAGGTGCTATAAATCTATGGGTTGTTATGTGTCCTTAAAGGTGCATTTCCTTGGCTCTCATTTAAATTTCTTTCCAACCAATTTGGGCGCCGTTAGCGACGAGCACGGCGAAAAATTCCATCAGGAGATAGCCATTATGGAAAAGCGGTTCCAGGGAAGGTGGAATTCCAGTATGTTGGATGAATATTGCTGGTTTCTCATTAGGGAAACTCCCGAGATTATGTACAAACAAAAAACACCAGCAAAAAGATTTTAATTGTTGTTCTGCTCTTGTAATAATTATGTTGAGGTATTCAATATATTTTAATCTGTATGTAAGGCTTTTATTACACATTCCTTCAAAACGGTGGGTGATATAGGTATTCTGACATCAGATTTGAACTCAGCGCATCCAAATTTATAAAAATCACTTCGTTTCGTTTAAAGGACAAAAAAGTTTGTAATTTTGTCGTGCAGTGTAATCGGCGCTCTACTGTATTAGTATGTTTCCATGTTACCGGTGGCCCCAATTCCTTATATCCTTTAAAAAATTTTGTCTATTCAATTGGTTGGAATGTGTGTGTGTGTGTGTGTGTGAGATGAAACACCTGTGTGTAAAGGTGAATTAAAAAATGGAAGATGTATGGTTTCAAGGGATTTGTCAGTAGGACGTGGGAGACATCGGATATAATTAGGCTTTATAAAAGATTAACTTGTGTACACTTCATCTTTTTAAGACATACAAACTGTAAAATATCTTTAAAGATGGGGGTGAAAGGTCGTCGAGATAGGTGTCAGGTAAAAACCAGGTGCTCCTGATAGAACAGGCGAATTCGAAAATGGAAATGGCAAAGGGGCTGCGGATGGAAAAGTTAGCAATCAGATATAATTAAACTTTAAAAAGGAGATTAACTTGTGTGTTGGAAGGAATTGAAATAAAATATTATTCGTTTTTTCTAAGAACGGAATATTTATAAACGGATGGGCTTTCTTTGTAACCTCGTAGTAGTTCCGTGCGTTGGTCTCTCTTCATACGAAGGTCAAGCTGGTGGCCCCGCCTCTAGGCCTGGCTTGGTGGAGGAGCGAGTTGCTCTCTTGCGCTCTCCACCGCATATAGCCAGGTACACCCGGCTCATCTGGTACCGTCCTGAGCGAGCCAGGCATCTAGTCTTCTTTCGAAGACCTCAACTTTGACCCCTGTAACGTTCCTGAGGTTCTTTGGAATCTGGTTGAAAAGTTTTGGGTCCCTGACAACCAAGCTATTTTCCTTCAGTGTTGAAGAGGTCCCTTGTTGGGCCTTTAATTTAGAAACACTACACATTCTGCCTTTCCTTTTTCCAGCATTGTTTGGATGGTAAATGGGTTTAGTTTGAGGTTTGGTACCAGTTTTTTGATCATTTTCCATATGTAGATTATGGTGTACCTTTCTCTTCTTCTTTCCAGGAAGTACAGATTTAGTTTACGTAGTCTTTGCGAGTAGTTGAGTTCTTTGGAGCCATCAATCTTGGCTGTGAAATGTCTCTGAATTTCTTCTAGTTTATTAATTTCCTCCTTTTTATATGGGGACGTCAAGACTGAGTAGTATTCAAGTTTTGGTATGATCATTGTTTTCAGCACGGGAATCATTACTGTCTTGCCCCGTCTTTTAAAGGTTCTTAGTACCTGTCCCGCAACTCACTTTGCTTTCGATCGCTTTCATACTTCTCTGAATTTCCTATCTATCTGTGGCACAATACGCCGTCTGTTTAAGTTCCTCGTTTCTACCATATCTAAAGAGCAGAAATTTCTCGGTGTTAAATGTTATGGAGTTTGTCTTCTGACCATTTACTTATTCTGTTCGTGTTCCCTGCAAGGCCTCCACCTCTTTTGCATCGCTGATTTTTTCAGAAAATTGTAAATCATAATAATAAACACAAAAAATTACTTATTTCGGTTCGAATATATATATATTCTTAAACATTCGTATATATTTAGGCTCCGCCCCACTTATTAACTTATTATTGTTTTATATATATATATGTATGTATATATATATATATATATATATAATATTACATATATATATATATAATATATATATATATTATATATATATATATATATATATATAACAGGGTGTACATAAAGTCAGGATTTATTTTTGTGAAGCACTTGGAAATTATATGGAATTCAATCATAAAATGATAAAGTGGTAACATTTATTAAATAATTAAGAGTAAGATTCGACGTGACGCCCATCAGTATCCCTGCACAGCTCAAATCGTTCCGCAGCATTTCTAAACACATTCTGGAGCATTTGCGGGGTTATGTTATCTGCAGCAGTTCGTATACGTGTACGTAAGTTTTCAAGACTCGTAATCTTCGTCTGATAGACGTGCGATTTGATAAAGCCCCATGCAAAGAAATCTAAAGGGGTTAAATCTGGTGATCTCGCTGGCCAAGGTCTGTTGCTTCCGCGTCCGATCCAGCGATTTGGAAAACGTCCATTTAGATAATCCTGAACAATTTTGGCATTGTGACAAGGAGCACCATCATGTTGATAGACGACGGTACTAACAATCCTATCCCCAATCAGCTGAGGTTCAAGGAATTGCTGCAACATGTCCAGGTAAATAAGCCCCGTAACTGTAGCTTCAGCAAAGAAAAAAGGACCATAAACCTTAGATTTTGTTAAACCCATGCAGACATTAACTTTAGGTGAGTCTCTTTCCCAATTTTGGACGAAATCATTCGGTCTTTCATCCGCCCAAATTCGACAGTTATGGCGATTTACTTTTCCACACGTATGGAAAGTGGCTTCATCACTAAAGAAAATGTTGTCCATTAAATTATCACTCCAGATTTGTTCCACGAGATCAGCACACACAGCACTTCGTCGAGGGAAATCTTCCTCATGTAAATCATGTAAAACCTGCAAATGATAGCTTTTCTTCTGCAAATTAACTTTCAGAATTTTGTGCTCAGGAGGCCGAGTCTGTGTGATGCAGCACGAACGGACGTACGTGGCTCCTCAGTGATAATTCCGCGTACTGCATTCACGGTAAGATCTGACATACACGGTCGTCCTGATCTTGCTTCATCATTTACAGATCCCGTTCGTTTAAATTTGTTCACCAATTTTCGTATTGTCTTGTCTATTGGCCCCGGCTTATGAAATCTCCTTCTAAACTTCTCTCTGATGTCATTGTATTTCTTTCCCTCGATTCGCCAAATTACTATTGCCACACGCTCTTCTGTATTCATTCTAAGGGCTTCTGAAAAGAAAAATAGAAAAAATAATTATTTCACAAAAATAGATCCTGACTTTATGTACACCCTGTATATACTGTATATATATATATATATATATATATATATATATATATATATATATATACACACATATATATATATATATATATATATATATATATATATATATATTATATATATATATATGATACACACAGACAGTGCATGGAAAAAGGAACTCTTCTGGGATAATTAAATCCACTATAGTCCGAATAAGTAATGGTAAATGACAAATACCATAGTTTTTCTTTTTCATGATGCTAGCCCGACGTGGGCAACGCATTCAATCTGACGTGAAGGCAGCGAGTCTTTTGCTTATATTGAGGTTCTAAATGTAGCATGGCTAGGTGCTTTAAACCCTAGATCCATGTCCCAAAGCTGGATCCTGTCTGCTTTGCAGATAGCTGGTGAGGGAAGCTATATTTATGGGACCTCTTTGCGAGTGACCCGTTGCCCACGTCGGGCTAGCATCATGAAAAAGAAAAACTATGGTATTTGTCATTTACCATTACTTATTCGGACTATAGTGGATTTAATTATCCCAGAAGAGTTCCTTGTTCCATGCACTGTCTGTGTGTATCATAAAAAACTCAGGGGACCATTCTGAGTTCATTCCCATATATATACTGTATATATATATGATGTAAATCCACAAGGAAAAAGAAAAATGATTCCAAGGTCTTTCGTGTATTCAGAAGTACACCTCGTCAGCAATGTTTGACCAAAAACGCTATCTCCCAAGTACAGCAGCCTCCATATTCGCCGTATTTGGCTCCATGCAACTTCTTTGGTTTCCGAAGCTCTCTGACATGGTGTACAGTACTTCTGAATACACGAAAGGCCTTGGAGTCATTTTTCTTTTTCCTTGTGGGTTTACATCATTCATTCATCTCACGTGTTTAATTATGAAATTCATCCCACACACACACACACACACGTGGTTTGTTAAAAAAGTATCGGACTGATATGATTATAGCCAGAATGTGGTACTTACAGGGTTTCGGGACTAATCTTCCTCAAAATACGCTCCTTCTGAAGCTACACACTGCCCAACGATCATGCCACTGTTGTAAACAGTTTTCGAAAGCACTTTTCGGAATGGCGAGAAACTACTTTGTCAAATTTCTTTTAATGGTCTCAATGTCACAGAATCGGTGTCCTTTCAGTGTTTGTATGAGCTTCGGAAACAAAAAAAAGTTGCATGGAGCCAAATATGGCGAATATGGAGGCTGCTGTACTTGGGAGATAGCGTTTTTGGTCAAAAATTGCCGAACAAGTTGCGACGAATGAGATGGCGCGTTATCGTGATGAAGCATCCAGTCTCCGGACTCCCACTTCTGCGGCCGTTTCCTCCTAACTGCTTCACGTAGACGTTTCAAAACTTCATTGTAAAATTCCTTGTTAATTGTTTGTCCGTGTGGGGCATATTCGTGATGCAAACCTTCAGAGTAAAAAAAAACAAGTAACATGACCGACATCATAAGAAATCGCCGCGAAACAAACACGTTTAACTTTATTGGCTCCACACAGTGGACTGACGCTACACATGCAGAGACATGTTTAGCACAGTCACAACTCCAAGCGTGACCTTGTTCTAAAAATAAATACCCTGTCCGGATACTTTTTGAACAGACCTCGTATATATACAGTTATACACACTCATAAAATTTAAGTTCCGCCCACAAATGCCTATCATGAAAACCCAGCGCATAATTTTTTCACTCTTTGGGGTGATTCAAAAACCACGTCGTCCTTTTTCGGGTGGTTTTCAACCCCTCCCCCCCCCTCCAAAACCACGTGGTCTTCTGATGTCACCCCCCCCACCCCTTCTTAATCTTATGTAAATTAAAATGAAAATTAAAATAAAGCAAATTAAAAATAATCAAATTAAAAGTATGGCGAATTTGTGTTTCATGAACGTTAAAGATTTGAATCTTCTAGAATTTTCCAAAATAAAGGTACAGCGAATTTGTGTTTATAAAGATTCGAGTCTTCTGGAATTTTCTGGAGTTTATGAAATATATATATATATATATATATATATATATATATATATATATATATATGTGTGTATATATGGTATATTGTTTATCATATTACCGTATTATATATATATATATATATATATATATATATATATGGTAATATTGTTTATCATATTACCATATTATATATATATATATATATATATATATCAGTGTTGGGCACTAAAGCGTTAATCCGATAACAGTTAATTAACGAAGTTAACTTTTTTTAACGGACTATTAACGGAAGTTAATTTCCATTTATCGTTATCGGACAAGTTAACTTCCGATAACTCGATATTTAGTCTGTTAAAGTCCGTTAACACGTTAACTGCGAGGAGTCATTCACGAAAGATCACCGCTCCGCGAATGAATTCAAACTGCCATAACTTCAGTCTGCTTCCAGATCTCGCAAGGGGAGGTTGTGCGCTTTTTATTGAAGGTAAGAAGGTTCTTTTAACGTTAGTAAAAGTCCTATAATATTATATATATATTAATACGTATGGAGATACGTATGGTAAAATGTACGGTTGAGAAAAATTAATTTATAGTAATGACTAATGAATAAATATTTTTACACTGCGTTAGTAAATCTCTAAAAAATATATAGTATGTAAAATTTGAATAATAGTTTTTATTCACTGATTGTAATATTGTCGTCGAATTAAATAACAATTGCGTATATTACATAGACAAAATATTTCATAGACAAAATAATTCATGGACAAAGTATTTTTATTTCATAGACTAAATAATTCATAGATAAAATATTTTATAGATAAAATAATTACATAGAGAAAAATTACTTCTATTGAAAATTCACAGAAAAAGGTTAAGTAAAATAAAATATTTTATATAACGTAATATTATATATTATATATTATAATATTAATATAATTAATATTATTTTGAATTAATTTTGCTATTTGTTTGAATTAATATTTTATTAATTTAGTTACATATTTTATACGATGATATTTTACTTTTTTAGGTTCTTCTGTATTATCGTCAACTAGACAGCGTTCAGTTCTCTCTTACCAAGCATTCTCTACAACTTTTAAACTTCAACATGGAGCACCAAGAAGAAGTTCTCGACATTGAGATCGCCTCTGTCTCAGGCACTTCTGAGTCTCAGTCTGACCAGAACTTGATAAAAATACAGTTAAATACCTATTTATTGTTGGATTTTGCATAAATAAACATTTTCTATGGATTTTAGAGCTTTTTTCCTTGATTTTTGTTGAATGTTAGTAAAGAAATAGTTATCGTTAACGGATTATCGTTAACTTCCGTTAACTTTGTAGTAAAATTATCGGATTATCGTTATCGGAGTTAAAAATTGGGGTTAACGGATTATCGTTATCGAAGTTAACTTTTTGGTTAACGGTGCCCACCACTGATATATATATATAATATGGTAATATGATAAACAATATTATAAACAGGATATTTTAATGCTTAGTATTGGCCACGTGGTTAAACGTCAAGACCCCCCCACCTCCCCATGTGGCCCTTGGTGGTCAAATAAGGAGCCCCCTTCCCACCTTAAGGACCACGTGGTTTTTGAATGGCCCCTTTCGCAGACATCACTGTCATCAACACGCCTCAGCTGTTGAAGTTCTATTACGCCTATGTGTATATGCACGTGTCCGCGTGCACTCGATGTTCTGCGCTCTAGGTTAGTCTGGGTTAGGTTAGGCTATATTTATTTTTAATTTTTTCAGGTTAGGTTAGATTAGATTATTTTTATTCTAAAATTTTTATTTATTACTCTTTTATCTTTTAAAGCGGTGACCGCTAAAATTCATAGTATGACGTCACATATATATTTTTTATTTTTCATGGCACCCCCTCCACCCCCTTGGCATTCTCCTTCCCCGTAATAGTGGCACTCCCCTATCACCCATTATCTCTCCCCCTCCCTCCTCTTGCCCCGTCCCCCATCCCCCAATTACCTCCTTGGCATTTTTGTACCTATACTCCTGTATGAAATAGATAAAAACTAGTTTGATTACACAAATACAAAATGGACTGAACTAATAAATACGACATGAACTCTGCCAACGACAGTAAATATTAAATATTATGCTTTGGAACAAATGAACCAAGTAAAAAATTGATTACTTCAAATAAGATTACTGCTAAAAATTTAGAGGCAATATCAATAATTTAGAGCCAAGACAAGATGGATTGGTCCATATAGAAGCAAAAAAGGAATTAGATGAAATAAATACAAAGTGAGCTGAGTTAGTAAATAAAAATAAAAGAATAAATCACACGAATACAAAATGGATTATATAAATTACTTGGAGAGCATGTACATTGTACAGTATCTGGTGAAATAAGTATATAAAGTAGTTTGCATTAGCCAAATACAGAACGTAATGCTTCATACAGATAGACAGTGCCAAAGAAATGCGAAACGAAAGGGTGTAACTAAGACAAAATGAAATGGACAAATGAAATAAAGATTGGTTTAAGAAAGCAGATCGGCACGAGAAAATACAAAATCGAGTAGGATAAATGAATACGAGAGGGATTGGCTCATATTTCCCGTTCTACAAATTAGAATGATTCATTCCCTTCTCACCTCACTAAAAGAAGAAGGCAAAATATATTGTCATATAAATAGAACAGGGATTTCGGACGCGTATATAGTAAGTTACAGATAAATGGAAGATGGATCGAGTCGAATGAAACAGCTTGGATGACATACTGTAAGTACCAAATGTATTAGTTTCATTGAAGGATGAAATACACAGACCGGATCTAATAAATACAGAATGCGTGTGTCAGAATAATCAGCGTGAGTTGTATAAAACGAACACAAAACAGAGCATAAAAAATATACAGAATTGCTTTCTTAAAATATGCAATATGGATTGAATCCAGTAAATTAATTGGGTGATATATATATTATATATATATATATATATATATATATACACACACACACACACACACACACACACAGTATATATATATATTATTTTTTTTTTGCAAAAATTACCTCATAGGATTCGAACCCCAGCATTTCTTGAATAGCTCGAATAGAAGATGATGGCGCTGACCAATACATTATGACAAGGAAAAAGTTAGCACAGCCTGGTGTAGAAATAGTATTTCAACAGATGAAGGAACACATAACGCTTTCATGTCCACAAGTGTTTTCGATACTACCCTCTGCACTCGAGGCAATAACAACATTTCACTCAAATCTTCAGTGTAACACTGAACACCATACACTCTAATTACTGTTAAGTGTAACTCCTGCGTAACATATCCAAATATTTTTTAGCAGTAACTGTGGCATAGCTTACGTGTAACTTTACTTAACGTAACGTTGCAGTAATGTTTTTGTCAGTAACTTTCTCGTAACAAACATGTACTTAAAACAAATAACATTTTCAAAGGAAAACAACCACGTAAAGTGGTAAAAAGAAATTTTATAATCGTAAATGACATAGGCATTATTTATTTAATTTAAAAATAAATAAAAACGCTAAGAAAGAAACAAAAGAAGTTATAGGGAACCTATAGATACATGCAACCCTGATTACTATATATATATAGTAAAACTAGCATTGAACATTAACACCACCTCTAAAAAAAAATTTTGTCCCCATATTTTGAACACCTTCAGGGCTACTTATACATTAATGCTTTAAGCATTCGTGCAGAGAAATATTTCAGACCTATTCGTCCTAAAGTTTGATGCTCTGCATAGAATAGTTATGAAAAGTTTACTGGTTTTGGAAAAAATTAACAAATTAAAATATTCGTTCACCTCCACCACCATACAATGTAAAACATCAAAGAATTTGAGGAAAATAAAAAAAATGTTAAAATGCAAAAGTTTTCGTATATTTCGTAATTTGGGTTATCTTTTTTAAATTTTAGGGCCCTTTTGAACAGATCTTGCTTAAATTTTGTAGGTTTTCATTTATGTAAACACTAGGTTTTTTCTTGGATGTACTGTGACACAATTTCTTTTTTTACGTCGGTACGCTTTATACTGAACTTAATCGGCTTCCTTGAGGTTTCATTTGGTCTCTCTACTCTGGATGCTTCAATAATTAATCATATCTTGGATGACGGAATAGTTAAGGTGGGTCTGGAGAGTCCCAATCAGTATCCCTTTGCAGTCTTCGCCTTAGGCTTCAGCAGGGAGAGAGGGACTACTAATAACCATCTTATTAGTGTGTTCATTTTGGAGATGTTTCAACTTCGAGTGTTGATCGCTTTGTTTCTATTCCATAAGATCCACTTTTTGCTTTAATTCGATAACCTCTTGCTTAAGTTCGGCACTCTTTTCGTCCTTTCTTTTCAGGTCATCATTAAATGAATCATTGTTTAGGATAGGATTGCCGTTAGGAGTTTGACAATGGTCTTTCCCTCCTTGTTCAGGGAGTCGAAGAGTTTTTGCTGATCGTCGGCAAAACGAAAACTGTTTGTATTGCTTCTCGATGATATTGTGGAGACAACACTGCTGTCTTGAGAGGCGTCGTTAGTTCTCTTGTTTCTTCTTGGGGAATGTTTTCGTGATGAATTTTGTTGTATTTCTTGTGTTTCTTGTGTTTCTCCTTCTCTGTGGCATGATGGAGAGTAATTCTCAGTCGGTGATTCAAAAAGGGGATGTGGTAATCGAAATGATAATCGGAATGTAATCACTCACGAGACCGGAGAGGCTGCGGTTATCTGAACTCAGTTTTTATCGGGATGTAAGATTGACAGCCTATGAGCTTTAGAAGTGCTATGTGGTGGAGCGTGAGAGGAACACGTCTGCTCTGCGCGGAGGTAAAATTATGACATAAATGAATAACATAAGAACAAATAGGCCACAACTGTAACGTAGCTTCGCATCGGGTCGATTTTTTAACAAAACAGCGCACAAAACTATACATGTATAATCAGAACAAAACTGTGCATGTGTTATTTATTGCCTATCAAACCCGTGAACTTTTCCACCAGTGAGATGTGAGGAAACTGATCAGGCAATATAACACCTATATTTTCATCCAATCGCGGACTTATAATCACAGGCACTAAAAAACAATAATGAAAATGAATTTACATACATTGCAGTAATTTTAGCTTTTCAGTGACCATATTAAAATATTAGATTGGTTTAACCTAGTGGTTCCCAACCTTTTTCACTCCATTCTCCCCTTGGGGAACCTTAAAAATCCCCGTGGCCCTCCCCTTCATTTTTTCCCCCATAACCCATAAAAATAATGAAAAATGAAACGATTCTTATCCGAAGTAGAAGAGAACATCTTTCTTTCGTTTTTAATTGTTGATAACTCACATAAATTTGACTCACATAATTAATGATCACATAATGACATTATCAGTGGATTTCACTCACATAAATAATTAATCAATGGATTTCACTCACATAAATAATTAATCAATGGATTTTACTTATCATTATCTCGCATAAATTTGGCTCACAACAAATTTGAGTTGGGTTGGGAAGAACCAAATTCATTTGTTCCACTGCTCAATGGGAAAGTTGGCCTTGCTTCTTCTCAATCAGTCGCTTAATTCGAGGTTGCGTCACCACAGGAATTATCTGGTGGTAATAATTATGTAGACATTACCTATAGCCTGCCAAATCGGAATAAATAAGAAAACCCTTATTATATTTCAGACTTCCCAGATTTTCTCGAAAATTTTCCAACTTTTCATAGCCCGCCGTGGACCCCTGAAAATCTTGCCGTGGAACCGAGGTTGGGAACCACTGGTTTAACCATAGAAATAATATAAAACAGTTAGGATATTTAAAACCATTTAAAATGTTGTATTTAAATTGTCTTTCAAAGTTTTAGGAACGTATAAAAAAATAATTCAAGATCAGATGTCTCGATACAAGATGAAAACCTGAACTCACAAGTTTGGAAGGGGAAAGAGCGCGCAAGAAGTCATTCGAAGCAGTCGAGTACCTGAAGGAGTCAAAGACAGTAAAAGAGTCGCACACAGAAGATCGTATTTGCTCTCCCTTGTCATTTTTTTAGTTTAAAATCTCGACCCAGGCTCTGGGTAAATAGGGTCTACTTTCAATATGAACTTCGGCCAGTAAATTCAATTTAATTCCTCTCCATAGGGTACGCGAAAGGGGATTTCCTTTTCAAGGACCGAGACCTATTTTCTTTGACCGTTCCAGACTTCCTCCATTTTCCTTAGGCCTACTCCATTCCCGATCAAAGCTTACTTCCCCGTTCTATTATTATATAACGTACGTTTAATTTTTTAACCTGTGGAACTTAGGATTAAACGTTAAAAACTTCTTTCTGTTTTGTAAAGAGGTGTTAGCCTACTTAGTTGAGGTTTGAGTGAAAATTAATACAAAGAAAAACAGCATAAATGGCGTCACGCTACCATTCCAACTGTAACATCCGGTTTGTATAAAAATTTATAAAATTGTGTATAAAGGACCACGCTACCAAAACATCTTCATATTGTAATCAACTTTGTGTCATAAACAGTGTCGTGCATCAAATTATCATCTGTGCATTTAAAATTTTGTGAACTTTGCCTGGATGGCAAAATTATATTTGTGTAACATTTTAACAGTAAACTAAATTTGAGTACGAAATTCAATGGTATAACAATGTTCATGTTCGTTCCTAATGATCGCTCTTCCCAAGTTGCTGTTGCCACTCACCCACGAACGGGACAATGAGTGACCTACAACATTCGGGGTCACCAGGAGAAGAGACGTCTCCTGAGAGAAACCCCGCACCCAACAAAGTTAAGTGGAAAGCAAAAATTGCAGTTTGGGACTTAACTTATGAAACAGGAAATACATTTTTTAAACAAAACTTTAAAAATATCGTAGAAAATCTTACATTACTAAATTTAACAACAGCACATCATACATTTCCAAATTTAAGTTAAAGGAACTCTGAACACACTGAGACTGAAATTTGTATGTAACTGAACTTAAATGTGTATTCATTACTTTATACTTAATCTGCTCGACTCTATTAAACTATTTGGATAACCTGAAGATCAGGGCCCCCAGCCTTCTTTAGTTAGCCTTATAAGGCTAACTAACGAAAATATCACGACTTAACCTAACCAATCGTTAGGTCAACTGTACGCCCTTGACGATTGGTTAGGTTAAGTCGTGATATTTTCGTTAGTTAGCCTTATAAGGCTAACTAACGAAGACTGGGGGCCCTGATCTTCAGGTGATCCTATTTTTCTTCAGAATAAAATATACTCGTAGAATTTTCATTAATGAAAAAATCATACTGTGTAATGAATATTCAGAAATACATTTCATACACGCCTTTTAGCGCCTTCATTATTTTTGTCTTATGCCAGACACCTAAACAGTAACAGGGGTTTATAACTGTATTTCATTCCAAACATAAGCATGAACTATTGTTTATAGTTACCTTGTTTTAATTAGAATCTCAATTTTATAAAATATACTATGCATATTATGCAAGAAAAGCGGGAATTTATAGGTTATATTTATCAGGAAGAATGCATATAATTTTCAATGTTGAAACGTTTGAACAAAATTACCCAATGAAAGAAAAACACAACAGCAAAAGTTACGGAAATGTTACTTCTTACTTCCTGAAGAACAAAAAGTTACGGAACGAAATAGAGGGGAAAAAAAAAAAAAGAGTCTTACTCTCGTTGAAGCTGGAAAGTTAAGCTAATGTTGCACATCAAATTCAATGTTACAAAAACGTTACTTTAAAAAGTGTAACTGAGTTGCAACTTATATGTAAAGTTTTTAGGAGTGTAGATGCATTATGCAAAATTGTCCTTGTTCATGTATGATATTCCACACACACACACACACACACACACACACACACACACATACATATATATATATCATACCTCACCCACTCTCAACTACTTCACCGCATCTAAACTCATACCCCCCCTCCTCCCACATATTCAATAACTGAACCTTCTCATCCCCTCAGTCTCATACTCCCATCCCAGCGACGCTACCCACCCTCTGTCTTGCCGAGATATGTGTATATATATATATATATATATATATATATATATATATATATATATATATTATATATATATATATAAGCAAACAACCACAGGGAAAAGGAAACACAAAGTCAGAGCGCTTTCGTGATATATTCACATTATCAAGGAGGAACAGAATATATCACGAAAGCGCTCGGACTTTGTGTTTCCTTTTCCCTGTGGTTGTTTGCTTATTAATAAGGTCACGTGTTATTTTGTGATTTTAGTGCATATATATATATATATATATATATATATATATATATATATATATATGTTAAAGTCCTGTTTCACCGACTTTCCGTTTCATCGACTTTCCACTTCACCGACTTTTCTATCTAAAACATTAAATCTCAACTTCTGTCAAGATTTTACCACTTAACAGACCACCTCCAGACCTTTTTGATCCCGCACCTTCATCTTCTACAGCTGAAATTAAAATGTAACAAACTGATATTCTTTGAATCAGAACCTACCATTTTGCACTCATATTTTAAAGAAAAATATGTTATTTTTAAAGTAGTTTAGTCCTATGACTTGAAAGCCCATTTAACCGTCTTTACCGATCCACTGACCACCACGACCACCCACTTAAGTCGGTATAGCGAACCACTTCTCTCTCTCTCTCTCTCTCTCTCTTCTCTCTCTCTCTCTCTCTCTCTCTCTCACTCCAAATATATGCCATATATATATATGTGTGTGTGTGTACACTGCATATTCAGGATGTGTGGGATGAATACATGCAAGATGAATTGGATCATATGAATAATAGAAAGCTGGTTCAGTATAAAACCCCAAAAAGGCATTAAGATAACTCGGGATCAATATCCTGAATAGAAAATGAAGTGGTAAACAAAAAGCCAAATAAACTTTGCCCGCTAAATAAATAGTAAAATAACTGAAACGATTTAACTCTGATCTTGATTGAGGAAAACAAATTTTTTGAAAAATCTCTCAATTATAAAAACGTGATTTGGATTTAACAGAGTGCGTATAATACATATCTATTATATGTAATGGACAGCGTCCATAGCTAAATGGGTAACACCACGTTTTCCTATAAGCGAAGTGAAGATGCGGAGGAAGAGGATCAAATTCCCCGATGATGCTGGTAACGATATTACAGGAGTGAGTGCAATGGACCGAATTAGTTGGCCTGAGCTGTACTACCTTCTGCCACTCCTCACTGATTACACTGGTCAACACTCATTTTATTGCCAATCATATTAGAGTGATTTTGGGGTAACTTTGTGGTGCTGATTCCGAATATGACATCGGTTTTGCTAGATTGGCTCTAATTTATGAGATAATTGGTACCCCATTGAAACACGTAAAAATGCAAAAAATTTAATGTTCAGGCGGAGCCTACTTACAAATCGCATTGAAATTGTCTCAAATCATACAAAAGTAAACACATGAAATACATAATTGCATTTTATTCGGTATAATAACAGATAAACACAGTAAGCTGATTCGCATAATTACAATTAATGTATAGTAAATCTCTGTTTGTACGATTCTCTTTTATGTGGGTTATCAGGACAATCACATTGGAGGTTCCAGCAATAGTCTGCCATCATGTGTCTGTCCCATCTGCCTTGATACCTTTCCTCCATCACCTTGATATCTTGATGAAACCTCTCCCCTTGTTCCTCGCTAAAATCACCAAGATTATCCTGGAAATCTGTGTAAGTGGCTATGGAGAAAGTGTACCTTTATGCTCATATTAGTACCCAACTTTTCAAAGTTTGTGAGCATGTTTTGCACCAGTTCTTCATAATTGTCTGCTTTGTGGTTACCCAAGAAGTTCTTGCCAACTGAGACATAACTGCACCAGGCAGAAGCTTCAACACCATTCATAAATTTTGTGAAATTAGAATCCTTGATAAGTGTACGGATTTGAGGGCCATCAAAGATTCCAGCTTTTAGTTTTTCCATACTTAGTCCAGGGAACCATCTACAAATGTATTTGAAGCAATCGCCATCTTTGTCCAAGGCCTTAACAAATTGTTTCATTAGTCCCAGCTTGATATGAAGTGGTGGGAGGATGATTTTTTCCCTGTCAACCAAGGCTCGTTAATGATGTTCGCTGCACCTACAGTCATGTTTTCTCTTGAAGGCCATGTCACTTTTTTCCAATGATCTTGCCTTGCCCTACTATCCCATAAACAGATGAAACAAGGGTACTTCGTATATCCACTTTGCTGCCCAAGCAAGAAGTTTACCATCTTTAGATCAACACAAATAGGCATCTGGTGCTCATGATAGCAGAGTTTCTGCAGGACCATTTTGATATTTTCATATTCTTCTTTAAGTTTTGTTGAGTGAGCAATTGGAAGAGATGCATATCGGTTACCATTGTGCAATAAAACACATTTCAAGCTTCTACTGGAGCTGTCTATAAAAAGCCGCCAATCTCCTGGTCGATATTCCAGTCCCATTTGAAGAACAAGTCCAGGGATGTTATTGCAGTATACAAGTTCTTCATCTTGGCTGAAGTAAGGAAGAAGTCCCGCCTCTCTTGTCCGATAACCTGTTATTTTAGCTTCTGGCTGTAGACAGTTCTTTTCTTTTAGTCTGGATGCTAAAAGTTCAGATGCTTGCTTTGACAGACGCACGCGTTATGGTTACGTTTCCTATTAATTGAGGGTATTCATTATCTCAAGAACTAGAGCCAAATCGGAAAAACTACTTTCATTTTGGAATTCAGCAACCCCAAAATACCCTAAATTCGTACGAATTTCCTTGGCAACGAAACAAAATTTTTTTTTGTTGAGCTGTGTTATTTATCATATGTAATGTTTCGAAAATAAACTCGTGCATATTCCGTTTATGTACGGAATTTCATAGCACTTTGTAGTAAACTGCTATGATGTTGTAGTGAAAATCTTGAAAAAGCATTGAAAGTTGTAGTGAAAATCTTGAACAAGCATTGAAAGTTGTAGTGAAAATCTTGAAAAAGTATTGAAAGTTGTAGTGAAAATATTGAAAAAGTATTGAAAGTTGTAGTGAAAATATTGAAAAAGCATTGAAAGTTGTAGTGAAAATATTGAAAAAGTATTGAAAGTTGTAGTGAAAATATTGAAAAAGCATTGAAAGTTGTAGTGAAAATATTGAAAAAGTATTGAAAGTTGTAGTGAAAATATTGAAAAAGTATTGAAAGTTGTAGTGAAAATATTGCAAAAGTATTGAAAGTTGCAGTGAAAATATTGGAAAAGTATAACATATTAGAACTAATATAGCAAACAATAATTACACCAAATCTTTCTAAGGAAGTTTACAAATCTTGAGAAGTGTCACTAAATTCATTATCAGTTCTCAAAACATATCATTCCAAATAATTTTAAAGTGTTTCAACTCTTTTGACCAAAGCTATGTATATTATATGTATATATACACACACACACACACACACACAAGTGTGTATATATATATATATATATATATATATATATATATATATATATATATAACTTTATTTTTCGTGACTTAAGTTCCGAGTTTTAGTTGATAAAGAAAATCTTATGACCAAATTCTGTCTCTAAATACGAGTATATTTATTCGACGAGCGAATTTAGCTTACTGCTTCAGTTCATTTTATATATTTTATATTTAAAATTGCTAAATTGCTTTTAAATATTAAATTTGTGGAATAAAAAATCTTTATTAATTTTTCCTCTACAAATTTATTAATAAATTTGCTTCATAAAATCTAAAATTTTTTAGAAAAAAAAAAGATAATTAGTCATAAAATTTATGCAATCTTGGTTAATTTAAAAATAAAAAAATTAAATTAAAAATATTTTCTCGTATACTTTAATACTTTTCAATTAAACTTTGCTTTTTGAAGAATAATAAATACACCGTATAGAAAAAATACAACTTTGTTTTCTATTAATAAAAAAGTTTTATATTAAAACAACAAAAATTTTTCCCTTTTGAAACCTTAAGAAAAATAGATAAATGAATAGATAATGGAACAGTAAACTCGGCTAAACTGAAGCTTGTAAGGGAAATTCGCTCGTCGAATAAATATATTTAGAGACGGAATTTGGTTATAAGATTTTCTTTATCAACCCAAACTCGAAATAACAAATCACGTAAAAATAAATAGCTTTATGTATATTCGCAGGAAAGGACCTTGTAATTAATTTCATGTTACGTTATGTAGTGGTGAAATTAAGACGTTCCAAATTATATACTTTTAATGATATGTCGACCAAACTTTAATATTTACTTGGTTGTTTTAAACACACACACACACACACACACACACACACACACACACACACACATATATATATATATACATATATATGTGTGTGTGTGTGTGTGTGTGTGTGCGTGTGCGCGCGCGTAAGACTCCTGTATACGTGAGGTCAAGTGTGTGGCAATTCACAGATGTAATGGGGTAAACTTTTGTGAGGTAATACTTTCGGAACCTCGGTACATTAAAAAAATTATATAAAAAATCTGGAAACATATTTACTGTCGGAGAATGTTAATCCTGATTCGATTAAGTTACACTACGTTAGGTTACTTACAGTTTGGTTAAGTTAGATTAGGCTAGATTAGCCAGTACCCGACAATTTAATGACTATAAAGAAACTACCCTTTTAGCTCTCATTTACGTCCGAAATGAGACTAACTAAGGGTAAGTTAGGTTAGGTTAGGTTACAGTAAGTTTGGTTTATAAGTTTTTAGATATATGGATTTTAAAAAGTCGGTACCTCGCTTATGCAGAGACGAGCACGTGTGTGTGTGTGTGTGTGTGCGTGTGCGCGAGTATGTACATTAAATAAAACCGATTTTACTTGTATAATTTGTTCTTCTTTATTTAGCCTGTATCTTTATTTAAACTTGTGCACCGTACATCAAATCTTTTGAATTTCAAATTATTATTATCATTATTATTATTATTATTATTATTATTATTATTATTATGCACGAAAAAACCAAGAACTCTAATCGTATCTTTCGGTACACCGTATGTGCCACCTTGAAATTGCACTTTAAATATGTACCGAAACTATGATATATATAATAGGGTGTGTCAATTTTAGTAAAGTCAACAATTCAAAAAACTACTAGTGACCAAATGATGCATTTTTATGTGCTAAATCGAAATATGGCTTTAAAATCCAGATTTGACCACTCCTAGCTACTTATATTTGAAGTTGAAGTTTACGAAAAATCAGCAATTTTTGCAAATATTTTTTTTATTGTATATAACTACATTTTACATACATTACATACAATTAAAGACATTTTGATTGTATTTCAATATTAAAACTTAGAAATATAGATAGGTTTCTTGAACTTTGCCAAGGATGCCATGTCTACCTTGCTCTTGTTCCTGGATATGAGTTCCCTACTGGCCACCTGGCCACTGATGTACGCCTCCCTCCTCTCTTGTGAGTAAACATGTTGTGCTGCTTCAGTTATCATCCTTACACACCTCTCTACTGACTGTGTGTGTGTGCGTGGGCCATGCAGGAACTTCCATTGGTCTATCCAGAAACCATAAAGGTTTGAAATATAACCTAAATATGACTGTAGCATCGCATATCAATGTGCCATTGATATGTGTGGTCAACTTTGATTATTTTTGGTGTGCAGTATGGTTTCTAAGTTTCACGTAGTCACAAATGCTGGAGTTTTGATTGTGAATGCATGAGTGGAGGAGACAGGGAGGAGAGAGGAGGACGAAGTCTTCATACCAGACTGAGTCTGGTATGAAGTCTTCGTCCTCCTTCGTCGTGGTCAAATATAAGTTGGTAAATGGCTTTTTTAAACAATACTAAAGATATTTCTAAGTTTGCTAGATATGACATCATTTGAGCATTAGTAGTTTTTGAATTGTTGACTTTACTAAAATTGACACACCCTAAATTACTGGAAATCAAAGGTGAAGGAGATGAGGACACACGGTAGGAGACTGCAGTGTCAGACCCAGGAAGACTTCTTACATCAACCCAGATGCCACCAAACTCTCGGAGCTTATTGACTGGAACTCTGGCGTGACTGACCCTCCTCTGACCTGCTCCTCACCACTGCTGCCATCAAGGAGTTTCTGGATAGACCAATGGAAGTTCCTGCATGGCCCACACACACACACACAGTCAGTAGAGAGGTGTGTAAGGATGACAACTGAAGCAGCACAACATATTTACTCACAAGAGAGGAGGGAGGCGTACATCAGTGGCCAGGTGGCCAGTAGGGAGCTCATGTCCAGGAACAAGAGCAAGGCAGATATGGCATCCTTGGCAAAGTTCAAGAAACATATCTATATTTCTAGGTTTTAATAATGTAATACAATCAAAATGTCTTTAACTGTATGTATGTAAAATGTAGTTATATATGGCATCCTTGGCAAAGTTCAAGAAACCTATTTGTATTTCTAAGTTTTAATATTGAAATACAATCAAAATGTCTTTAATTGTATGTAATGTATGTAAAATGTAGTTATATACCAGGGTTTCTCAACGGGGGCGATTTCGCACCCCTGGGGGCGAAAATGAAATTCTTGGGGGGCGAAAGTGGGCGAAAATTTGACTGAAGGGGGGCGAAAATTTATTTAGGCAACGATTAAAATTAAATTATTTTCGAATTGCTCATCAATGGTTTTGAAACACTATTGGAGTATGTATTGTGCCGTTGATGACGTTAAAGGGAATTGACCAGTGAGAAGTGCAGTGGGGCGGGGTCGTCATTCAAAGCATTCTATAGCAGCTTAGTGACGGTTACGCATACGGTGCGTCAGTTCTTACCTAATTAGAAGCGTGGGCGGGTGTTATTTTTTGTGCTATTATCTATTATCATTGATTTTTTCTTTTAGTGCTTTAGTGCTTCTTAATTTTCGCGTTTGTCCCTTGTTTCGAGTACGGAGACAATGACCTCGTTGTCACGTTTCTAGTCACTCAATTTAATCACTCAATTAGTGCTTCTTAAGAATAAAATAGAGTTTCGAATGTTCGCTTTGAAAACGTTGCAAGGTTTAAGGCGGAGGATGCCAGTTTGGCCTACTTCTCGGGAATGAGGCTACTTGAACTTAAAATTAGGCTTGCGCTACTAAAATGATAACGTGATTATTATTTTTAGTGCGCTTTTAGTGCTTTTTAGCTGCCAAACTAGTGCCTTTTAAATTTTATTTTTTATTTCACTTTTTTTGTGTGTAGGGGGGCGATTTGAAAATAGAGTGGGCAAAAAAATTTTCAAGGGGGCGATGGTTAAAAAAAGGTTGAGAACCAGTTATATACAATAAAAAAAATACTTGCAAAAATTGCTGATTTTTCGTAAACTTCAACTAGGAGTGGTCAAATCTGGATTTTGAAGCCATATTTCGATTTAGCACATAAAAATGCATCATTTGGTCACTAGTAGATTTTTGAATTGTTGAATTTACTAAAATTGACACACCCTAATATATAATAGGTTTCTTCGATATATTTGGTTTCTGCCTCTTGTCTTGAATTCCAGGGCAGGTATTTTTTTTAATACACGAAGGAGGGGCCAAGAGCGAACGCCCGCAAAAGCACCTCCTCTTTCCTCCCCCGCCTTAGAAGAAGAAGAAGAAGAAGAGGACCAAAATCAAGGTACAGGGTTTTGGAGATGAGGTATTTTCATTACCTCCAAGTTACCCTCTCAGTTTGCCTCGTTTAATTCGAGGGTAGAAATAAATCAATATCCCAAAGTTATCCTTTTAATGTCAATTAATCTTCGGCGTTTAAGACTTAAACTTTAAGTAATGAGAACGAAATACAGTTTGATTTTTCTAAGTTTTTTGAGGAGAGGTAAGCTCTCTCAAGCTAAGTTAACGCGAGGGAGTATGTCCGTATGTCGTACGTCATCTTGTTCATCTTTAATATTCTCCTTTCATCCCACTATCCCTAAATATCGTCAAGTTACTGTTTTATAGGTACGTGGGTAAAGGGGTTTACGTAATACTGTATGGGGCTATAAAAAGATAGTCTCTTTTTATTAACGTCATTTGGGAAATACCACAATTATATAACAGAAAGTTTTATCAGTATATATATTATAATATATATATGCCGCTTGTTCTTGAGGACAATCATTGTGTTGTCTTTTTAATTTTGTCAATATATATATATATATATATATATATATTATATATATATACACACACAGAATGTTGACAAAATTAAATAGACAGCATGATGATCGTCTTGAAAAACAAGTGGCAAAGTTCCTAAATGGAATGCCACACCAAGGCATCAACTTTACATAATTTAAAGGGGAAAAGCAACACGATTCGAATATTGTATATTGATTCAGTAAATGTGTTATCATTCGTTGACTTTTATTATCAACACTCAAAGGTATCTATTTGCTTTTGTCAACTCTATATATATATATATATATATATATATAATATATATACACACATTTCAACTGCAAAGAACACGCAGTATAATTAACGTAAAGAACGACGCTTGTATAGGAGAACATTCCGCGCAAGATGAGGAGAGAGAGAGAGAGAGAGAGAGAGAGAGAGAGAGAGAGAGAGAGAGAGAGAGAGAGAGAGAGAGAGAGAGAGTTGGTTTTCCCAGGAATATATTTCTTATTGATAACTTAATATAATTTTACTTTATTCTCCCAAATATTGTCATTTTCCCTTACTCCAATTTCAATATACCACTGCGGGGTGCGGAGCGAGAGACGAGAAGAGAAGATGGGTCCATCTCTTCAAAAGATTTCAAGTTTACTACTTTTTTTGAGTGAAAATTCATATAAACTCGTTTCGAACTCCCCGACGTACGTGGTTCTCGACAAACTTAATTCCTGTTATTAAATGGAATTCTTCATAGGATAAATTCTTGTTAAAAAAATAATCAATTAATTGCTTAGGTTTTCATTGATTCTCAACTTTATCGATGATTTTCAATCAAAATAAACTTCTTTTATACGAAATTCTGGTGGTTCAATCCTACTCTTAATGAACTCCACGATTAGCCTGTGGAATGAATTGGACTAGAGGGATATGGACCGAACCCTAGCCCGGGAAGAAGAAAACTGGATTGTGAGTACGGTGTGAGACTTTACATACGAATTAATTGATGTGATATCTGGATCGTCGACGAATGAGGAACTGAAGAATGTCAGTCATCAAATTATTAACCACTCTAACAATATTTTTTTTAATTTTCTAAAATTTTGAATATATACGAGGATGGGCTGAAAAGTAATGCCTCCACTTGAAAAATTCTGGATTGTGTAGAGGTAGCCAGATAAAACCGGTTTTGTGTTGTAACTTTATATCCCCGCCCCATTCCAGATTGTGTAGAGGTTACCAGGTAAAACCGGTTTTGTGTTATGGCCTAATATAGCCTACACTCGTTTCACGCGTTGGTTCAGTATCGATTACAATGGAAAGGAGTAAAGACGTTCGCTTCAAGCAACGTGTCGTAATTGAATTTTTGACTGCGGAAAGTGTTGCTCCCATAGGCATTCATCGGCGAATGCAAGTTATGTACGGCAAACACGGTGTTGATGTGAGTACTGTTCGATGTTGGGCGAGGCAGTGTAAAGGAGAAGCAGGGCAAGAAGATTTGCGAGACAAACCGAGAGGTGGAAGGCCTGTAACGGTAACCTACGAGTCTCATCGGAACCACGTTGACGAACTGATTCGTGGAAATGGTCGTATTAAACAAAATGAAATTGCTGCAATGCTCGATATCTCCAAAGAGCGAGTAGGGCACTATCAGTATTCTCGGTTACCGAAAGGTCTGCACCAGATGGTTGTCTCGTATGCTCACTGCCGAGATGAAAACAGAGACTACGCATTTGCCAAGAAAATCTGCAGCGCTTCGAAAATGAAGGAGATAATTTGCACAGCACTGTGACAGGAGACGAGACGTGGGTCCACCATTATGACCCTGAAAATAAATGACAATCCATGGAATACCGGCACAAAAATTCACCACAACCAAAAAAATTCAAGGTTCAAAAATCGGCTGGAAAAGTGATGATGACTGCTTTTTGGGATATCAATGGTGTTGTTCTCGAAGACTCTACAGAAAGAGGGACAGCAGTCAACTCCGCACGTTATATTGAAACTCTGAAGAAGTTGAACGGATCAGGAGGGTTCGCACCCATAAAAACGCAGTCATTGTTCACCATGACAACGCACGGCCTCACACCAGTGTTCAAACGCGAGAAGCAATTGAGGATCTGCAATTCACCGTCTTGCCGCATCCACCATATAGCGCCGATTTAGCACCACGCGATTTTCACCTCGTTCCTAAACTTAAAGAACATCTCCGTGGAAATCGCTACGAGTCTGGCGAAGAAGTTAAGGCCGCTGTGAAATTTTAGTTTCGTAGTCAAAGCTCCGAGTTTTACCGGGATGGATTTAAAAAACTCATTTATATTTGACGTAAATGTATGGAGGTAGAGGGCGATTTTATAGAAAAGTAAATTTATCGTTTTGAAGAATAAACTCTAAGGTACATATCTGCTTTTGTTTCGATAACATCCTTCAACCTGTTTAAAATTTATTTGAGTGGAAGCATGGGATAGAACTCAGAATGGTCCCCTGAGTTTTTTATGATACACATAGACCGTGCATGGAACGAGGAACTCTTCTGGGAAAATTAAATCCACTATAGTCTGAATAAGTAATCGTAAATGATAAACACTATAGTTTTTTCTTTTTCATGATGTCAGCCCGACGTGGACAACGAGTCACTCGTAAAGAGGTCCCAAAAATGTAGTTTCCCTCACCAGCTATCTGCAAAGCAGATAGGATCCAGCTTTGGGACAGGATCTAGGGTTTAAAGCAGCCTAACCCACACTATATTTAGCACCTCAATATAAGCAAAAGACTCGTTGCATTCATGTCGGATTCAATACATCAAAGAAAAAGGGATAACTATTGTATTTTTAGCCAAAAAACAAAACTTAAACCACAACTGGCAGAATTGAGCGTCCACTTTTCAAGGCACAAAACACGTCCGTTTCATGATGGGCTAGAATATAGTGATAGATAAATAGAGTGGGGCTAGGCTGCTTTAAACCCTAGATCCTGTCCCAAAGCTGGATCCTATCTGTTCTGCAGATAGCTGGTGAGGGAAACTATATTTTTGGGACCTCTTTGCGAGTGACCCATTGCCTACGTCGGGCTGACATCATGAAAAAGAAAAAACTATAGTGTTTGTCATTTACTATTACTTATTCGGACTATAGGGAATTTAATTTTCCCAGAAGAGTTTCTTGTTCCATGCACGGTCTGTGCGTATCATATACACACACACACACACACATACACACACACATATATATATATATATATATATATATATATAGAAGGAGACACAAATTTAAATGTTAACATTGTTTAACTCTCGCAATTGGAAAGAGATCTTACATGGCGCGTACATTTTAGGAACAAACGAGCCAAATTCTCTTCTTGGAATTAATTTGAATATTTTACATGCAAATCCTATCGCCTCCTAATCAATTGTTCCTGAAATTCGTGGCACTGTTTTTATAGGTTCCAATCTGCACTTCCTATCATGTGTATCTCTCTCTCTCTCTCTCTCTCTCTCTCTCTCTCTCTCTCTCTCTCTCTCTCTCTCTGTTTTCGAATACTCAGAGTAAGATCTGTAAACCAGGGAGGACACCCGCGTCATCCCCGAGCCAGGCGTGAGGCACGAAGGTGCTGGCCTGGATAGTGTTCGATGTACCGCGACAGTCGTTGCCGATAGAATAGACAAACTGAGTGCGTTTAAGGCTCCTGGGCCACACCAGTTTCTCCCCAGAGTGTTGCGGGAGGTGCGCGACCAGGTGGCTCCCCACCTGGCTACAGTCTTCAACAAATCGTTGGAGACGGGCCAGGTACCTGGTGACTGGAGGGAAGCCAATGTGACACCTATCTTTAAGAAAAGGGATCACGAAAGTCCAGGGAACTATCGTCCCATTAGTCTCACTTGAGTTGTAGGTAAATTATTAGAGGGGATAATAGCGGATAGGATCGTTGACCATTTGGATTCCTACAAGCTGCTTGGGGACTCCCAACATGGGTTTAGACGGCATAGGTCGTGTCTCACCAACTTGCTCGAGTTTTTCCACGTCATGTTGAGTGAGTATGATAAGAATAGGGCGATTGATATACTTTATCTCGACTTTCAGAAAGCCTTTGATAAGGTACCTCACCGCCGGCTAATGGCGAAAGTCCGGGCGCTGGGTATCGGTGGGGAAATAGGTAGGTGGATTGAAAACTGGCTGAAGAATAGGCAGCAGAGGGCTGTAATTAAAGGGGTTAATTCGGGTTGGGCCTCGGTCACTAGTGGGGTTCCTCAGGGTTCCGTTTTTGGGCCACTGTTGTTTATCATTTACATAAATGATATCGACGGTGACATCGTCAGTCGGATCGCCAAATTCGCTGATGACACCAAGCTTGGGGCCAATGTTGGGACGCCCGAAGCGATCGAGGAACTGCGTGCGGACCTTGGTAGGGTAGGAGAGTGGTCCTAAAAATGGCAAACGCCGTTTAACTTGGGTAAATGCAAAGTGATGCACATTGGCTACGCCAATCCCAAGTCGGACTACTCGATGTTGGGGAACAATATCGAGGCGACTGATTTGGAAAAGGACTTTGGTGTGCTAATTAGCAGCGACCTTAAGTTTACGAAACAGTGCGTAGAGGTGGAAAAGAAAGCCCAGAAGCTGTTGGATTATATCAGGAGGCAATTTCAGTTTCGGAACAAGGAGATTGTGCTCTCTCTGTACAATTCCCTGGTTCGGCCGCACCTGGAGTATGCAGTGCAGTTCTGGTCGCCCACCCTCAGGAAAGATATTGAGAGGCTGGAGCGAGTGCAGGCGAGGGCCACAAAGTTAATCCCTTCCGTTAGGCATATGGGCTACAATCGACGCTTACGCGCCCTGAACTTGTTTTCGCTGGAAAGCTGGAAACTCGGAGGCTGCGCGGTCAACTCATCGAGGTTTTCAAGCTCTTACGCGGGTTCAACGATGTCGATTTTAGAAGCATGTTTAGTTTAAGTGATAACCCAACTCGCAACAATGGTTGGAAGTTGGATTTGAAACGGTTTAGGATTAGTGTGTGTGGGAATTACTTTACGTATAAGATCTGTGACACGTGGAACAGGTTACCATCAGAAGTTGTGAACAGTTCCTCTGTGGATCACTTCAAGAAAAGGTTAGACCAAATCTTGCACACTATTTGAGGGTGTAGAAAATTTTCCCTGGCACTGTTGCCATTGGTACCTCCTCGGTATGGGCCGCAAGGCCTTTTCAGGTACTTCTTTTCCTTATAACTCCTTGTAAACCTTCTCACTAAGGGTAAATAACTTTAAAACCGAGAAATAACGAAGGATAGGATGGGAAATGATACCTTAAAAGGAAATGAGAGAAATTCGTCTTTTATACGAGTGATAAAAAGATAGATAGATAGGTAGGTCGGTAGAGAGGGAGAGAGAGAGAGAGAGAGAGAAGAGAGAGAGAAGAGAGAGAAGAGAGAGAGAGAGAGAGAGAGAGAGAGATGAAAAAATTAACACGGCACAATCTGTATATTTCCAAACTAATTTTTTATGGAATTTGTTTTGTTTTCCAAGTACGAAAGAAAAAATCTGTCATGTTTCCACAACAATTTGAAATATTTATTTAGGAAACATATTGAATTTTGCCTATAACAGAAAACAAAGACTTCCCGCAGCCTTCTGTACAAGAAAATATTATCTTCTACTGTCTCAAATCACTCAAAGAAGAAATTTCTTCTATCTAGTATCATTAAAAGAAGAATGGACCCTGAAAAAAAGAAGTTATAAGTTTGAAATTCAGAAGGTTTCATTTTGAGTGATGTATAGATTTCAGTCTAATTTAGCGAAACGTCCATTGTCCGCTGTATAACTTGTTTTTGTCTATATGTTGCATGTTGCATATTAAATTGCAACATGGAAATATATTTTATTAAAACCTTTTAAAATGTAAACACCCTTTACATGCTAAAATATAGAAATCAAATAATATGCAGTATATATATATATATATATATATATATATATATATATCTATATATATATATATATATATGATACAACTCAGATGGTCCCCTGAGAAACTTTTATGTTACACACAGACCGTGCATGAAATAAGGAACTCTTTTGGGAAATTAAATCCACTACAGTTCGAATAAGTAATGGTAAATGACAAATACAGTAGTATAGTTTCTCTTTTTCATGATGGAAGGGCCAACGTGGGCAACGGGTTACTCGCAAAGAGGCCCCAAAATATAGCTTCCCTCACCAGCTATCTGCCAAGCAGGTAGGATCCAGCTTTGGGACAGGATCTAGAGTTTACAGCTACACCTAGTCTACTATATTCAGAACCTCAATATACGCAAGAAAGTCGTTGCATTCACGTCTGTTTGAATACATCAAAGAAAAAGGGGTAACTATTGTATTTTTAGCCAAAAAACAAAACTTAAACCTCAGCTGGGAATTTGAGCACCCACTTTTCGAGGCACAATAACACGTCCTTAAGTTTAATGTGATTGATATACTTTAGGGCCTCTTTGCGAGTAACCTGTTGCCCACGTTGGGCCTTCCATCATAAACAAGAAAAACTATACTATTTGTCATTTACCATTACTTATTCGAACTATGTATAGTGAATTTAATTTCCCAGAAGAGTTTCTTGTTCCATGCACGGTCTTGTGTGCAATATATATATATATATATATATATATATATATATATATATATATATATATATATATACAGAGAGAGAGAGAGAGAGGAAAGTAAAAATAAAGATACAAACCAATAAAGAAAAACAATTTAAAATACAATTTGATATTTTTTTTTATCCCTTTTCGACACTGGAGCATTTTTGAAAAAAGAATTATGGAAATCGATAACTTCACTCTCGTATATATATATAAATGAAGACCGAAAAAATATGTTTAATACATCTAAAATACGAAAGCGAAACTATTTTATTTTTTTATTGGCCAAACCTGATAGTGATGTGATTTATCTCTTTGTTATGAAAACATTAAATTTGGCATTATTATTATTATTATTATTATATTATTACTATTATTATTATTATTAATATTTAGTAATAATACTAGTAATAATAGTAATGTTATTATTACTACTACTAATATTTAGTAATAATATTAGTAATAAGTAATGTTATTATTATTATACTAATATTTATTAATATTAGTAATAATAGTAATATTATTATTATTACTAATATTTAGTAATAATATTAGTAATAATAGTAATGTTATTATTATTATTACTAATATTTAATAGAAGTAACTAAACTATAGTTGGTAAAGTGTTCAATAAAAATTTGATGAAACAACAGCCAATGTTTGTTCCCTACACTTGTAACTAAGTATTTTTGCTGAATGAATCTTTAAATCTCCGATTTAGTATACAGAGGATTGACGAAAGTAAATAGACACTTTCGGTTTTACCGTAATTTCGGATTTGATAATAAAAGTCAATAAATAGTAACTGATTTTTTGAATGAATATATTTAGAATCGTGTTGCTTTCCCCCTTTGCATATTATGTAAAGTTGATACACGCGTTCTGGCATTTCATTGATGAGCTTTGCCATTTGTTATTGAAGACACTCATCGTGGTGTCTAATTACTTTTGTCAATCGTTTGTAGTTTATGGGTAAGTAATTCTATTTCAAATCGAATTACTAATCAAATACAACGTCAGAATTTGACGAGTTGGTTTAGTTTTCATCTCAAATAAATGACACTCAACTGTATCGAGTGACAGTCAAAAGCATTATTTTGAAGGAGGTGAGATATTGAAGGAAATACAAATAAATCGATATATATATATATATATATATATATATATATATATATATATATGCCCAGATTCTTACCTTGTCTCCTTCATCTTTTCAAAAACCGCTTTTGGTGACAGTCGAATCGATGTGGAAATTCAACTGAAAATACCAACCTTAATTTTTCTCCTTTTCTTCCGCAGCTGACAAAGGAAACCCTTCAAACTGTGACGTCATCGCCTTTTCCTCAGATTCTGATGCTCTTGTTTGCTCTGTCACATATCAGATGGCACTCACTTTTGAGCACATCTTGGTAGTGAGTCAGACAATGAGCTATCAGACTGCCCTAAGGGGCTTTTATTTATAAAGACCTCCTTATTGTTTAATTCATCTACGAGGGCCACTCAATATATTTTGCCCAACCATTTTTTTTCTTTCCAGTTTCCTTGAAGTTCCAGAAATTCTGTACACAAGTAGTTACATACCTTTTTTACAAGTTTTTATTTTTCCACATAGTCTCCATCCTTTTCTACGGCTTTCCTCCACCTCGAAACAAGGGCCTTTATTCCTTGCTGCTAAAAGTCCGCTGGGTTCAGCTCGTGCCACCTCTTAACCTCCTTAACAACCTCATCGTCACTCTGAAACTTTCTTCCACGAATAGCATCCTTCATTGGCCCAAACAAATGGAAGTCTGAAAGTGCCAGATCTGGTCTGTATGGAGGATGGGGTAACACAGTGAAGCGCATTTTTGTGATGGCCTCTCTTGTTTCCAAACTGTGTGTGGTCTCGCGTTATCGTGCAAAAGAAGGACGTGTTCCAGTTTTCTCTCCGGTCGAACTCGCTTTATACGTTTCTGGAGTCTCTGTAGAGTAGCAATATATGCCTCTGAGTTGATTGTTTGTCCTTTCTTCAAAATGTCTACCAGAATCACCCTTTCATGTCCCAGAAGATGGTGGCCATAACCTTTCGTGTAGAGGGAGCCATTTTGAACTTTTTCTTGCGTGGGGAGTCTGCGTGATGCCACTCCATGGATTGGCGTTTTGTTTCAGGTTCAAAGTAGTGTACCCAAGTCTCATCCCCAGTCACGATTCGTGAAAGGAAGTCATCCCCTTCTGTCTCGTATCGAACCAACGACTTAGAAACAATTTCTTTTCTTTGGGCTTTGTGATCTTCAGTCAGTTGGCAAGAAACAAACCATAAACACTTTTGAGTATCCCAGTTGCTGAATTATCGTATTCACACTTCCTTCACTAATTCCTAGCTCCGATTTGATCGAATAATGCTGTTAGCACGTTGCACAGTGTAAGATGTCACAGCCGATGTCGGGCGACCGCTGCGTGGCTCATCATCGAGGCTGGCTCTCCCTCTCTCCGATAATCTCACACGTTAGCCATCAGTTTTGTAGAAGGGCGTTTAAAAGCGGTTTTATACAAGGAGGGGAGGTTCAAACTGGAAAAATCCAGTTATGTGAAGCACAGAAAGTCCAAACTTACGGCCCAAAAGACATTTCAGCCCCATGGCCTATTATTTAGCTACGAAAAAAGGCTGGGGCAAAATATATTGAGTGCCCCGAGTATGTTTATTACAGTAAACCTTTACTGTATATTGGCCCCAGAGTATATAGTAACGCGATAATTTTATATGGCGAATAACACGTAAAAAGAAACATATACACAGTAATTTGAATGTTCATACTTAATTTAAAAATTTATATTTACTAAAAACAAAGGAAACTCACGTAAATTAAACAAATTAAATAATTAAATATAATTATTCATTAATACGTTTGCAAATGAGATAATTGTACTGTAAATCTATTTTAATCTTCAGGTTACTTCCACATGTACACTACCAATTTCAATGCATTTGAGCCAACAGCGCGCAACTTCATTAATAGCATAGAACAATGTTTCTGTAGAAATTCCTCGAATAATAGCGGTTTTGCGTTCTTCTAAATCTGCCAGATTTCTGGGAGGATTTGTTGCATAAACTTTGGATTTCGATAGCCTTACATAACGAAATCCATTGGTATCAGGTCAGGTGAGTGGAGCCCAAGTTGTTGGTCCGTGTCCCTCACTCCACCGATCAGGAAATCAAGAAAATCTGTCGAATGTCTTAGCATTCAATCCATCATCTTTTAATAAGGTATAAATTTCATTATATATTGCAACGGGATAACAAATGCGATGAAGCGAGTTTTCGTACCATAAACAGTCTGGATTAAGGAAGAAACTGCGAATAAGTTTGTACAAAAATGATATTTACTAGCTGGTAACGAAACTTTGGAAAGTTTTAGTTTGAGTACACTACATTTTATACTCTGAAGTACAATACTCTCTTGACGTCATTACGTTAACCGTATTTTGGTATTAAGAGAACAGGGTATTTTCCTTCAAATTCCTCTGATACTCTTAAAATTTAATTGCAGTTACGTATAATAATAAGGATTGAATCACTTATAATTCCTTTACTCGCGTTGAAACGAGATCTGCTTTTATTTTATAGTCTGGAAACATTTGCGTTTCAAGTTGTTGAATATTTTAGGAACGTTTTGTGTTTGGTTATTTTACTCTTTGATTTTGTATTCTGATAATTAAATAAATGCCTTTACAGGCCTCTCCAACTCTCTCCAGACAAGCTCGGACCATGGCGTTAATTAGAAAATATTCATGTATGAATAGAATCATTATAAATAATGACCAATTTTTAAAATAAAAGTACAATAGCAACTTACTGAAGTGATTTATTTTTCAACTTTAAGCGCTGAACACGTTTGCTTTTAGCGTAAATTAATAGTCTAAATTTTAGGCATTTAGCAGCTATTATCGTACAGTATAACTGCATGAAACGCAAAGCGAAAAAGGGACCGAAGTTGACTGTAATTATTAATTACATTACATTAATTATTTCCTTTGAAAATAAGAATCTGGAAAATTAATGTACCATAAAAGAAGGGGTTCAGAATAGACAAATTTACGCGAGTTTGCTTTTGTAAATGACAGTAAAATGAATGTTACGTAGTAAATCTTACAACTTCTTATGATGTTCTTTTTGTTTGAAGAGAAGAAGCCCCAATCATACTATTATCCCTTCAAACTTTAACATCAGCCTTCCAATTTCTTTTCCCAAATTATGGAAACATGCCAACACTCATCCGTCAATTCTCCATAACAGAGTTCGCTGACACCCTTCTAACTATCATCCAATGTTAGTCGCTTCGCTGATTTTCAAAGAAAATAAATGAGAAACTAATGTTCACCTCGTTTAACGCCTTCAGACGATCCAGGTAAATTCCGTGAAGACACCTTTCTTCCCGATCACCTCCTTCAAATAGAGATCTTTCGTGATGATAGAATGTGTACGATGAATCTCAAGTGAGAGCTCTTCCAACGTATTCAAAACATACTTGAGATGATTTTACATCGTTCAATTGAGGGTGCGAAATGTATATGTTTATCGTTCGAGCTGTTTATAAATAAATAATTTATTTAACATTTTCTTTTGTTTTTAGATCGTATATCAGTTAATAGTCTACTTTAAAAAAGTTACTGGCCACTATATTGCTTTTTGGATTTTTATAATGTTATAAAATATAGATCAACAAGTTTCCAGCCCAAATTTTACAAATTCTATATATTATCGTATCTGCAATAGAAAATTTTCGTGTATTTTATATTTTTGTTATATAATACTGTATATATATATATATATATATATATATACACAAGTTTCCAGCCCAGCGCCTCGGTGGTGTAGTGGTTAGCGTCGCTGATTACGAATCCATCGGCCCCGGGTTCGAGACCCGACGGCAGCCGGCGCGCAGCAAAACCCAGCTGTTTATCCTTCCACACAATAAAGATAGTGGTCGGTAGATAAATGGGTACCCTAGGTGGCCTAGTGGTTAAGACGCTGGGCTGCTGATTGGGCGTGGTTCGGATTCCACGTTAAACTGTAGGTCTAAGGTGGAGTGAAAAGCTTGACCTTCGTCAGAATGAACAATTCGGGCGGAAGCTAACCAAAGGTTAACCAAAGATTTCCAAAGGTATACTAGCAGAGAAACCGTCCTTCGTGCGGGTGGCAAAAATATCCCAGCCGACAGGAGGAATATTTTTGGTAGTTCCTGCAGAAGGCTGTTATTAGCCTTCGGGTAATACATAGTTACTGTACAGTCAGAATTAATATATTATAATATTTTTTAATATATTATAATATTTTCGTTAAAACTAACGAAAATATCACGACTTAACCTAACCAATCGTCAAGGGCGTACAGTTGACCTAACTGGGCATTCAATTAACCTAGCTAGTTGATTATTTTTAATGTTAAAAAAAATATTATTTTTGACTGTACAGTAAAAAA